>JACCIC010000005.1:892500-992500 GCA_018907035.1 Sycobia sp. Sy_11 | reverse complement strand
CCGATTAATCCGCATACTGGAATTGTATGTTATTTAACAAATAAATCAGTTCTTTGTGAGAAATATAAGTATATAATATATATTTTATTATATCTAAGAAACAAAAGATGGAAATTATTCATTAATTATACATAAGTAAATCTGTTTTGGATCGGATACCCGCGTTATCTGAATACTCAGATAATCAAATTAACCGATATAAACTGATTACCCATGCCCGTGTATCCGGGCGTACAAACGAATGCCTGTATATCCGTGCAATCCGAATTATATGTCACATACGTACGCGCGGATAATCCGAAACGTTAGTCGGGTAGGCCCAGCACTAATTCTGTGACAATTTCGCAATCCAAGTCGGAACGATCGACGTAATTCTCCAATTTTCTCGAATATTAAAAACAAAATCCATAATCAACAGGTTGTCGACAAAATTTTTATTCTGCACAGGGGAAAGAATGCTAATAATAACATTAATTATAATAGTAATAATAACAACGTAATAATAATCAGGCGCAGAAACACAGCAATGACAATCGCATAACTCTCGTGTATAATCGACTCTTTCTTGTATTGCCGCTTTAATTGCGCGTCACGTGCGATATAACATATTACGCGCGCGTGATAACTTTTGTCACGGCACGCTTTCGAATAATTAAGATACGCCCGTCTGATATAATTGTTTTCTTTTCGTCTTTCTTTTTCCTATATTTTTAATTTTTTTTTTTTTTTTTTTTTTTTTTTTTGTTTTAATAATTCTAAGTGTAAACGCTCAAATACTAAATAATTGCGCGTTGCGTTTCTATACGTGTATATTGCACTGTCGCGTCTCTCGACTGTCCCGCTAGCTTACGTCCGTGCAAAAATTTGAATAATCGACGATACGAGCGAGTCGAGCGAGCTGTGAAATGTAGAAGGATGGGGAGGGGAAGGGGGGAGGTTTCAAGACAGGTCATCGACAAATAACGCCGTTTTCTCCCTACATAAATCTGCAATGCTCTCCTACGAAAAGGCTAATGTCATTTCGCGGGAAAACAGCGTGTTCCAAACTAAAATCCAGCATATTTGTAATGAAGTCTAGCTATGTAAATATATAGTGGTATCACGTGGGTGTCTGATTAAAATTTTGACACAAATCTATACAAATGAAAAACAAATAGAAAAAAATAAAACAAAAAAAAAGTCAAGTTCGTTATACGTGCATTGTCGTTATTATGAGTATAAGAGAATCAGAGGGAGCTTACCTTTTACACATCTTTTACATATTACAAGTGAATCCGCAAAATAACTATAGAACATAGCGGTTGACGTGGATGGGATCTTAAGCATTTTCTGAACCTTGTAAAATCTAGACCGGTGTGTAATGAAGGAATGCGCGTATTTAAGGTGGCCCCATGATGTTTTCATTGCATTAACTTCATTTCGTATGGGCTTCCATAAAAATATTACGCGTTTACCTTAGAGCCGTGGGGCTGTCGAACTCAATCTTTACCGACCGAGCGGAATGACATCTATTATAAATAATGTTATATTTGTAAACATAAAATTATTACAACATTTCGACATCTATGTCCTTTATTTACTGTAATCTCTACTACATTAATTTTTGCATATAATATTCTGAAAAATAGACTACTTTCTACTCGATTGGTAAAGAAGATCAGAAGGTAGTCCATTGAAACATAACAAATTTCTTCATTTTGAATAATATAGTAATGATATACTACATTACCACTAATAAACTAATTTAAACCTTTGATTTAAACTATCGAGTCATAAACTTAATAAATTCTTCTTTTAAATAATTAATAGGTACAATAATTCTTGGTTTTATATTAAAATAATCCTTCGTGAATAGTCTTTAATGTGATATTCATTACTGAAAATACATTTTGTACATGTTTGTTTTGACATATCTGTAGTAAACAAGTATTATAAAATTGATGGCCACCTTAGGAGCTTCCTGTTTTTACGTTGACGCCCACGAGTCATTCTCCGAGATTTATTAACGAACCGTGTTATATATATATATATATATATATATATATATATATATATATATATATATATATATATTATACACTTGATCGACGCTAAAAACATGAGCGAAAGTGAGTGAAAAACGGGTGTCGGAAATTACGATCGATCGCATGTATCAAACTTAATGATTAGTTATAGCTCGCTCGCCCCGATCCGAATTATATCTCTCTATTCCACACAAATGTGTGTGTGTGTGTGTGTGTGTGTGTGTGTGTGTGTGGGTGGGTAGGTGTGGAATACATATAGGACTCACGAATTTCATATTCCGCCCAATGGAAAAAGATACAAAAATATTAATTATTATTTTTATAATAGTTGAAAACTAGAAATTTTATATTTTAATCCAACTTAAATCAATGTTGAAGTTTTCATAAACTTGCATAAACGTCGAAGACAGCTTCTCAGCTGCATGCTTTCCTTTAATGTGAGAAAATTTTAATTATCAAATAATCCAAATTAAATGCTACTCGAATCTTAAATTCAAATTTGACGAGTCATTAAATACATATATATACATAATTATATATAATTCGTTATAAATTCTTCACGGTAAATTTGAGCCATACGTGTATAATGAGTGACAGGGACCACCTTTTATTTCACTCCTTCTCATTAAACTCGGGTATAATCATAACGGGTCCAAATAAAATATCACAATGAGGAAATTTAATCTTTTTAAAATGAATTTAAAGGTTAAAAAAGAGAAGGAAGCACGTATATATATCTTATATTTATCTCGGAGAATCGCTCGTTTAATCGAAGAAAAAGCTTGGAAATATATATCATCGGAAATAATAGACTTACGCAACAGGGTAAAAGTTAGAAAATTAACAAAAAAAATTTAATTAAAACTAATCAATTCAACTTATCATAAAGAACAACGTCAATTTCGCATAAATTTAAGATTATATATATATATATATATATATATATATATATATATATATATATACACACATATATAGAGGAAATTCATTTGCGTAAGTACCTAGAACACGTTAATGTTTGTCGCTATCATCGGGGAAATAACTTTTTCAAAGCCGATAGTCTTTTAAACGAGCGCACGCGCTTAACTATTCGTTGTGATTGCTTTAATGCAAGAAGGTGATAACACGGCAATCGCAAATTTTCCACGGTTGCTGATGTTGGATGACAAACATTAAAAAAAAAAAAAAAATGCTCGGCGCCCCGGAACTCTGCGTGCGATAAATAAAAAATACTGATTTCTTAATTACTGATTTTATTGGCCTTGTGAACAATTTAAAGAAAAATTATAAGCACAAGAAAAACTTCTGAATTTCTAGACGTTTTTTATTTTCCCTCGATTATCGTTGTAAAAATACTTTTTAAAAAATCAATTTTCTTGATGTGATTACCTGAGTCTATAATATACAAAAGAATATAACAGACGCTCTTGCTAAACCACGCTCTTGCCCGCGCACCCAATATAAAATAAAATTAAGTAACTGACTTTATTCATAAATTCATACAACACTCTCTCACATGGACATAATATACATATATACATATACGAGTAATTTGACAAGCGTAATGCGCCTCCCTCGTGCGTTTGAGATATTGTGTACTAATTCCATTATAATATACTTGTAAACCATCTGTGAGTCTGCCTCGTCTTTTATAAAATTCTTGCTATATTCAAAAATTGTCTTGACTATATTTATTGTTACCATACCCAAAACATACACATTTTGATTGAATACCAATTTATTTTTAATATTATAGGAGTATATTCAAAGATTATATGTGACAAATACGTTAAATATCTTAGAAAAGTTTTAAGAAAATTTTCTATAATGCAAAATTCATATATCTATAAATTTTTAAATATATTCTAATTTGAAAAAATTTCAAGGATATTGATAAAAAGCTAGTTATGATAAAAAAAAGGATTTTCCAAGCAAAATAAAAATCAGGCTGAATTTATTTACTCGTATTTTAATTTTCAATTTTTTAAATTTAGGAAAATTTTGTATTTTAATTATATATATATATATATAATATTTATATTCACAATAAATATTTGAGTGTAAAAAAGAAATTAACGAAAATTTTGTCACTATACAGGTAAGTCAAAAACTTGTTCTTGAGCAAGAGGAGGATGAGAATCTATTATTCATACATGAGCATCTCAGTCCGAATAATAATCGTAAAAGTTATATGAAGCGTATGCAAGTAAAAGGCGTGTAATTACAATTTTTTCGATGAATAAAACAACTGCAAGTAACACCGATACTTTTTTACTACTCTCGTTTACAAAGCGATTATAGTAAACATTAATAGTATACAAGATTTATATGAATAAGTTAAAAAATAGCTGCAATCATAACTTGTACGCGATTTGGAAATATGTAAGTAAAAATTACATTAAAATTTTATTCAAAGAAGTTTTTGAAAAGTACGAATGTTTATTAATTCATTCATATAAATTCATTATGAAAAATCACATGCCTATTCAATATTTGAAAAATTCAAACGTATTTTGTTCGTAATTTGAAAATGAAATTTTTTTCCAAGGAACGAATGTAATTGCACCAATAATAATAATAATAATAATTTTTCTTATAATTTTCCTGAAGCATTCAGTATTAATGAACTTCGCACTTATGTAAATATCATTTCGTGAAGAATATAAAATTTTAAAAATTGAGATAATTTTATATAAGACAGAAATAAAAATCATTGGAAATCAATCAGAGATTCTTTGAAAGAGAATAATAAGGGAAAGAAAGCAAAAATTAGTTTTAATTGTAAAATACTTAGGTATGTATAATACAAATAAAATTAAGAAGAATAAAAAAGTATATTGTTTCAAAATATATTTCAGCCAGTGTATGTAACATCTTCTAGCATTATTTTGCCGTATCATCCTTTGATAATTTTAAAATGAGAATGAATTTTTCACTACTTCAATTTGTCAGAATTAAACTAACAAGGACAAAACATAATGTATCGAGTATGAGTCGTAGATTTGGTGAAGATTAAATAAATTAACTCTTATTACCTCTCAAATGCGCCCTGTTGAGTTGTTCTTACTTATCCATAAGTACTTTCACTTAAAAAAAACTAGGGAATTTTTTTTTATTTATAATATCAAAATTGAAACAGTCTCTATGGAAAACGAAAAAGTAGATTATAGTATTCTCTTAAATGATGATGTAAACAATACTTTTATGGCAATAAATGAATCTCCCTCTCTCAAAAGCGAAGATTAAAATTTTTATATTCTATACGAAGTTAAAAAATGTCTAATATACATACATATAATAATCCCTCTCCTTAATTTTTGCTTCACTCATAATAACAATTGAAAAAAAAAAACCCACTAATTGTAGCAGTTGTGTGCTAAAGTTAGCACGTTCGAACGAAGGCTACTCCGAAGAAACAAAATTTCGGAAATAAAACAAATTAAAATTTGTTTGAAAATCGTTTCATTAAAAATTCTGGCAGGCTAAGTGTTCGCTTCGAAGGATGACAAAATACTAGCGAGATGTCTTGAGCGTCCAGTTCAGGTCAGTCGCTTTCTTACTTTTTTTTTTAAACAAGTTTTTATTAAGGGATTTACAATTAGCGGGAGAACAGCGTCGACTTAAGGACGGATAGGCGCGGATGGCGATCCATCTGCTCAGCAGATGTGTCGCAGTGTAGGATCAAGATTTACAATCTTGGAGCATTCTGCGACAAAGGATTATTAGTCGCTACAAGTTTCATTTTCGCGCTGTTTCGAAAGGCAGTAATAAATTTCATTTCAATTCTTTGACGCTGTGCCTGTAAATTTTAAAAAGAAGAAGGCTGTTAAATAGACATACATACGAACCATGAATACGACGTAGAAAAACCGCATATTTTCTTACAATAACGTCCTTTAAACGAAACATTCGCAATGAATACGATTGCGCTATTAAATGAACAACGTATAACACACTAGTAAGAACATGAAAATTATTAAAAATAAAATTATACATACGATCAAATATGAGCAAATACGAGGTGGTACATTTAAACGCATTTAAAAATAACAATCGGTATCGGTTTACAATTGACTGTACAAGTTGTATTATCGAATTCACTTAATATCAATCCGAGAACCGATATGATTGAAAATAGACTTTATTACCTTCCAGTTATATACTCGGAAAGAAACATTTAGATATATGCACTCTAAAAGTAGCGCATCAACGTCAGCTGATATAGCGCAAATACACTGCGTTGGATTTACGACGTTATCTCTTGCTCACGGATCTATTAAACCATCCTCTATGATAGGAATGGCACTCTTTAATTTAAGAAATACTTGGCTTTTAAACCTAAATAAATCTCATGAGAGTTAATTCAATAATATTTCATAATTATTCTTTTGACGCGTGGATTTTTCGTGGTTGTATATTCATATGGAATATGGGATAGTCCGAGAAGGAAATCAGGCAGTAATGTCAGGGAAAAAAAATCAAGGAATAAAAGTACTTTAAACATTTATATAAATTCATTGTATGAATGCATTGCTGCTGAAAAACACACAGGTTATTTACCGATAAAAATATTGAATGCTGGAACACGTTTAATATTTATTGTATATGTAACTTATTAAACTTATTTCTTTCAACATATGTTAATATCATCAACTAGAAAATTATCTCAATTTCTATGTTTCAACGTATTTTTCAAAACTTCAAAATCACCCTTCAAGAATTTTTAATATCAGTGTAATGTCAATTTATAATGTCAATGTAAGGTAACCATTATAACAATTAAAAATAACGAATAAAAATACTGAATATCAATGATGATATCTTTGAAAATAATAATATCCTTAATGTTGCTATTGCATAAGAAGATTCTACTCGTATAAGCGGAATGTTAGATTTAAATTGTAATGTTTAGATTAAAGGCAGCAAATATTTACCAGCAAGATTCTGGTTTAGGAAGCAGTAAGTATATATAAAAGTGGTATTAAAAAATAATTGCTTCCCGCGAGATACATAATCTACATTTTCATAAGATAATGGGTAATTAATAAGCTACCCGACATTAAGATGGGTAATAATAACTACCCATAATGGGTAATTAATAACTACCCGACAACTTCTATAAAAACGGCTCTTTCAAAAAAATGTCGTACACAAAGTTGTTCAATAATAGTACAGAAATAATCATTAATTACATTTACAAAGTATATTACTCAATTAAATATATCGTACTTTCCTTTAGTAAAAGAAATTTTTCATAAGAATTACTAATTGTTACATTTAAAAAATGGCAAACAAAATGTAGTGTTTGAATTCTTGTCAATTGAAGTTCGACTAGCAATATCTATCGAGTAATTGTCTATCAATGACTAACGCTCGAAAATTCGTCCGAACTTCAATAGACAATAACTAAATCACTACGCATTACTGGTGTAGTTTCATTAGAATTTGTTTGATTTTAATGACATAAATTTATCATTTCTTCGAGTCCACCACTAAAAGTAGGGTTTTTCATTAAAAAAAATTCATCGGACTTTATGATTTATTCACTTTCAGTATTAATTGTAAGTAAAAAAGTACTATACATTGCTAATTGGAGAGTGTTAGGTTCTAAAACTTTACATAACTGATCTGGAGGGAATTAAAGTTACCTAATTCAATCTGGACATAATCTACCACCCATAATCTGACAGTCCCTACTTGTCAGTAATAACAATAACTGTGACCTAGGAAAGTCGAAATAAATAAAATTTTCAATAGTTCAAATGTATGGAGAATTGCTCTACAATTTCATAGAGATATATACAGATATTAATTTCTTACTTTAAAATTTGGTTTTTTAAATTAGTAATTAAATTAATAGAGCTATTAACAATGGGCAGAGCTCCATGAATATGTATTTGATTAAACAAATATTATTTGATCTCGTCAGGACTGTATAATTTGATACGCCATATGCTTTAACTAGATTCAGAAGGTTCTAGCAGTTTCGGAATTTACAATCAAAAACTTATGAAACTCGGTACATCGTTAGATACGAAGTATAAATATTATTTGGTAAAAATTTCAATAAAGTTCATTGATTGTTAAGCTAAATACAAATTGTTTTAAAGTCACACGACAGCATCTACTGGAGAATCGCAGTTTCATCGACTGTATTTACATGGCATCAATAAATTGACGAGATTTCTTTAATAGAAAAACAACATTGTAACACGTTAATGAACACGAAGAAATTCTGATGTTGACAACGTTCGGCAATGCTATCTTTCAAAGAGTGTGCGATGGTATGAAAGGGTGATGTAGGGGTCATATTACATATTATTAGAAGAAAAAAATCGTATGTTATCAACGGAACAACTGCTTACAAAAACAGATATAGTCACGATTTGCGTTGTCTTACTCGATACGGATCATACTGATAGAATCTCCTTCATCGAGATCGAACTCTTCAAATTTCGACTCATTGCACGTGATCGATAAGCTGATAAAATCATAATCATCTTCGTCTCTGAATTTACACGCGTTCAGAGGAGAAATCAGGTCGTCAGGTATATTATACATAATTGTTTGTTTTAGCTAGCATACAATAACTAACTCCGCTGACCAGTATGTAACGAGGTGTGCCTGTTCACGATCACTCGACCACGCTGACGATCCTATATGATTAAAAATAGGTAACTCGCCTGATATAAACTCGCTTTAAATTTAATTTTCATTCCGTATATAAATAAAATACTATATTCGCAATGTGCCACTCCCATCCGGGTTAGGGCACCTTTGACTTCATAAGCGATCTCAGCACTTTTGTGTCTCGACCTTCTTGACTTCTCACAAAGGTCGTGCAACAAATGTAATTTAATTATCGTAGGGGTACCTTTTACCAGTGTTCAATTTTTGTTATTTATTTCAGTAACGCCTAGTGAAGAATACAATAACTTCATAAAATTGTGCCACAGACATATTCACGAAATATAGACACTATTATTTGTATAAACACAACGTAAAACTAATAGATTGTATAACTCTAGTAGTAAATTATTGTATGCATTGTATTCTACCATTATGTTATAACTTAATTTTAAAAATTAACGATTTTAATGCTATCCATGGTAGAATTAAAGTTGCAAAAGAAATACTAAGGTGGCATCAATTTTGAAAACAAATTGTCGAAAGAATTTTCTTGAGAAAAATAGAATTTTTTTGATTTTTCTTAAATATTTATTATTTTGCGATCTAGTGTAACATTAAAACTGTATGTAACTATTTTTTTAGTAAATTAGGTATAGCTAGGATCGTAACATACATATACTTCATGAGTTTTATGTCATTCAAAATTTCACTTTTACATTTTAAAGTGTAGATAATTGTTTTTCATATTTATATGTCAACTTGATAGAATAATACTTTGTGACGTGGTATTTGCTATAAAATAAAAACACATAAGTTGGAAAGCAGAATCCCGTACCACGGGCACAATTTATTATGTAATCACACTTTCAATCAATATAATTATACACTCTTACATTCTCTTACGCCTTTCGTAATTGGATATTCTTCTCGACAAAAAGGGGATCCGCCTAGCGATCGTACCCGGGAATTGGCACGATATTTACCGCGATTACACCTTATCATTCACGCTATCACTCTTATCCGCTACCTCGCCTCGACTACTAAAATTTCGGGAACCACCAGCTCAACCGATTCCGACATACAGTCTGACTCGCAACAATAACGCGAATTCGCTATTATACGCTGCACGCTATACAAATGTAAAGAAAACCGGGCCTTACTGTCACCGCTCTCGCCGGCGCCGATGAAGTCCTCCCAGGCGGCTCTCGTCCTGGACGACGGGATGCCGCGGATCGATGGCCTTGACGTCCACGTGATCCCTCCTGGATCCGGGAATCCAGCTGGCTGTTAGGGGGTATCGCTCTCCGACGATACCAAGAACAGACCTCGATGATGCAGCCACGGGATGGCGCTTACCCGCTATCTATCACTCTAATTCCCACTGGTTGACGCACGCCGAGCAAACACGCTAACACCCGCCCGGTGCGCACAACAAAGCACCCGTTTATTTTCACCCACCAACTACAAAGCCCTCGACTCTCTACACGACCCACTCACGACCCACTCGCTCACCCACCAAATATTCGGCACCACACTCCACACAGCACTGTCGCAAAACCTTTTTCCCCACTTTTTTATACTTAGTAATCGAGGCGCTGTTGACGGCGCGAACCCGCCAATCCACGTACCGCTCGCACGTTCTCATCACATGATCATACTACGTTGGATCACACTCACACATACAAACGCCACACCAACGTTCACCCTTTCATAGTACTACACTCTTCTCTAAACGTACATACACACGCACGCACGCTTACATACACATACGCACCCGAGTACGCACGCACGCTACAATACAAATACACACTCACACGAGTGCACACGCACGCTAACATACGCATACGCACACATGTACGCATGCACACTACAATACACATACACACCCACACGAGTACACACGCACGCTAACCATACACATACGCACGCATGTGCGCAGGCACGCTACAATACACATACACACCCACATGAGTACACGCATATAAACCCACACGCAAGCTCTCACGCATACGCGCTCTCACTCTCTCTCCCTCTCTCTCTCTCTCTCTCTCTCTCTCTCTCTCGTCGGCGATACGCCGCGTTTCGGGCCTCGTCCGCTTCTCGGGCGTCGCTGCTCCTCAGATGGTCCACACGTGCGCAGCAGAGGGGGAGAGGCCTTCTTCGATGCGCGCGTTCTTCCTCCGCTCAGAGCCGGCGATGTCCGAAATATAGACTGCTCACTGCGCACGCGAATGCGTTTTCAGCCTTCCCTGTGACCCCGTCACAAACTCCTCCCCCCTAGCTCGAAGCTACCAAGGAAGCTTCGGCTACCGCTGATTCGTGCTCTGCCGCTATCCTGGAACGCTAGAAAACAAAACAAAACGTCCCTTCTCTCCCTCCTCACTCTTCCCGGCGCTAAGCCCGCCTCCGGCTCTACTGGTTCGGCACATAGTACCGCCGCAGAATTCCTTCGCGGATATCTGCGGGCAACCTCTCCAGCCTATCCAGGAGCCGAAGTATACTCCTGGCGGTCTCACCACTCTGCGGTGATCTCAAATTTGCCGGTTCGTTGCTACTCTCCGTTGGCGTCGGTAGCGACGCCGGTGTATTGGTCCTCTGGGGCTGACCGTCGGACACGCCTTCACTCGCTGCGTCCACCAACTGAACGGCCGCTACGGCATCTGCCCGTCTGGCAGAGGTGGGCGTTGTGCCCTGCACATCGATGTGATGCTCAGTTAAATTCGTCACACCTAACTCCGCGGGCCGCGAACTCAGCATCGTTTTGATCAGGCACTCCACCTCTACACGCTCGGTCTCATTTAGCAGTGAAATCCCCGCACACTCCGCATAAAATGATCTCCACTCTCCCTCGCGCACTCTCCACAAACCTCGTCCTAATCGACTGTCACAATCGAACGTTCTACAAAAATCCATCCCGAGAATGATATCTTGATCGAGATTATGCACTGCTTTAAAATCGATGGTTTTGGATGCCCCATCCACTTCTAAAACGACGCTAAGTATGCCTAACGTCCGGGTGATTCCCCCATTCACATTTTTAATGCACAAGTCGCTCGCTCTCAATCGCGATTTAAAAAGTTCTGCGATTCTTGGCCCTATTAATGACAGACTCGCGCCTGGATCAAATAACGCGTAAAACACTGTTCCCCCTAACTTTACCGCTAAAAAGTTCCGATTCTCCCCACTTGTACCCGCTATACATTTCCTCTTAGCGCCACACTCTACTTCACTTTCTCCCTCCTTCGCCGACGGATCACATGTCTCTTCCCTCGCGTCGCTATCGTTGTCCTTAACTTCATTCTTTGGTTGCGCCGGGCCGGCGCTCTTTTGTTTCGGCTCACATGCCGGAGATCTCGGCACGAAATCACTAACAGATGTGTTTGGTTTCCAATACCACCACTTCGCCATGAAATCAATTGGCGAAGTCGGGCCTTCGCGTTTTTCACTTTGCGCACACTTTTCCCCACTCGGCAGTGCCCACTTATCATTTTCACCCGCGCCGGTGCTGCGTGCCTCCGTCATCGTTTCACGAGATGGTGCGCTATTTCCCTCCTCACATTCCTCTGAATTTTGAGTTTTCGCCCCCGACTCCCCTCCCCCACTATTGACGGATCGCTGGGGTGCAGTATTTAATTTCTCTGCGCCCCAGCTGGCCCGTTTCCCCACTTCTCACGCAGCGTAGCACAATTTCTGCACGTCTTAAACGTGACTGTCGGGCGTGTCACATACCTGGCAGCTCGTACGATACGCGCGCTCGCGATCGGCGCAACTACTTGCCGCGTGCCCCCTTCCGCCGCACAAGAAACAAACCATTTGCGGACATTCTGACGCTCTGTGTCCTCCCTTTTGACACGTGAAACACGCACCCGGGAATTTATTATTCCCTCGCGCAGGACGATACGCACCGTCGCGCGCACCATATTTTTGCGAGAATCGCGCGTCCTGGCTGTTGATCGGGCCAACGGCGGCGTAATTACCTCTGCGATTTTCCCACCTATTATTTCCGCGGTTTCCACTATATCCCCCGTGCCGTCGCTCGTTCGCGCCGTCTACGCGCGTCAACCGGTAATTCGGCCGGTTCGACACAAATTCGGGACTCACCGCGGCAGATAAACCGCTATCTTGCGATTCAACGAGTTTCTCCCTCCTACTTTCGTCGCGATGTCGAAGATCCGACTTTTTCCCTTCCTGGCCCTTCTTTTTAGCCACTACGGCACTATACGTTCGCGGCCCTCCCGCGGTCATAGCCGATGCCACGTCCTTCCCCTCTGCCGACGCTATTTTTACTTTTATAGCCGATCCCACAAAAGCGGCTCCGGGAACCCGCATCTTCTCCGCCGGTGGCGGCGGCACGTTCCTACTATCTAGGTCTTTCTGCCTCTCCCAACGACGTCCATAGCGTTCAATATCATCCAAGCTATCGACTAGCTTGTCAGACATGGCGTTACGATATTCTGGCAACAACCCCCTATACGCTAAATCAATCTGTTCTCGCTTCGACGGCGGCCTTAGGAACCGCGATACAATATAACGTAAGCTCGCGATATATACCGCTATTTTCTCGCCCTTTCCTTGTGAACGCTTTCTCAAATCGTCTAATAAATCCTCCCTATCATATTCTCCAATGAATTGGAATCGAAAAAGTCGAGAAAAATCATTCCACGACGCTATTTTGTGTTTCACCGTCCGGTACCATCTCCGTGCCCTTTTGCTCGTTATAAATGGTAGAGATTGAAAAATATCCGCGTCCGAAATACCTGCGCACCCGCGACAATCGTCCAACATCTCGAGAAATTCCTCTGCGTCCTCCCTCTTATCCTCTCCTGAGAATCGTAAGCCTGCACCTTTCAGGAAACGCATCGCATGTCTCGCTGAACGGCTGAGATCGGCCATCGAGCCGGCTTGAATCGAAGCACTCGTCACTGCGCTCCCCGCGCTCGCTCCGCTCCCCGAGCTCTCGCTTGCTCTCCTAATTCGGCGCCCGTAGTTTCGTAATTTCTCACTTTCCCTATCCCCGCGTTTCAACCTTGACTCTCCAGGATATATCCCACTTGGAGGCTCCGCCTCGCGATATTTAGGCAACATACGATCGCTCTGCGCCCCGCGGGGATGCATCGTTTCCGATCTCGCTGAGGGACCTTTCCGCGTACGATTTTTCCCATCTCCCTTCTTCCAATCCGATCCCGAGTCCAATTCTATCTCTAATCCCCTCCTAGACCGTAACATGGAGTTCCCACCTGACACGGCGCTCCTCCTTTTACACTCTTGTTCTCGTTGGCTTACCCCTCTTATCACCGTACTCTTAACGCTATCGTCGCTAATATAACTCTCGAAAAACCGGTATTTTCCCTCGTTAGCACTGTCTCTTGTTACCCCGAACTCCTGGGCCGGCGTGAACCAATGGCATTTTTGCGAGCCCGGTTCGTGTGATCCACATCTACTCGCTAAAGGCGCCGTCATCCGCGGCGAGCTCTCGCTTCTTCTTAATGGTGGCGTGCCGACTCCTCGCATAACGCGGGCAGAATAATACTCCCAGGCTGCAGGGTTTTCCTGCCAATTCGTTCGAGCGTTTTGATTTAACATTATTCTCGGCGTCGCGGAAAACGAGTAGGCACCTATCAGTGGTGCCACATTCGCATGGGACACGGTCGGATTCGCCACCCCGGCTTGCGTAACCGTAGAAGTCGTAACCGTACAGGTCGCTGACGACGTAGGTGCCACCACAGGCGGCGAATATACCTCGGCACGAACAGACTGGTGCTGTAAATATTTCCCATCCCCGTCGCAATCTTGACCTGCGGTGCACATTTCTTCATCGCTCGATATATCCATTCTCCCTTTGCTTTGTATGCACCGCTGTTCTACTTCTATGGTTTCGTCGTTGATCACCGAGATTTCCCTCCTACCCGCCGGCGGCGAATTCTTCCCCCCTTCCGCTGCGCCTTCTAATACGTCCCATTCATACCACGGAATCAACGTATTCTCTGGTTCCAATTCGATAAGACTCGTGCGTAGCAGGCGGTCACGCAACATCGATTCCGATCCATCCATGTTTAACCCCCGCAGATCGTTCCGCACCTCTTGCAGACTTAATCGCGCTATCGCAAGCTTCACGGCGCGCCTTTTCCCTCATCTCCATCAATGCCTGCATTCGTAACGCGTGATCGCTCATTTCCCCGATTTTCACAAAAACTCTCCCGCGACACCACCAAAACCTTCGTCTGCACTCACTACCCGACGTGGCTCTACCGTTCCTTTGTATTGATGCTCAGCTAGCATAAAATAGGAGATCTTACGTGTAAAAGATACCTGCCCAAACGCACACGTTTTATTTCACACGAACGAGTATGACTGTTCTTCCGGCAGAATTAAACCCCCCACCCAACCTAACTATTCTAAAATAATTATACCTGCTATAATATACCCAGCTAAATCTTTAGGCAAAACATGGCCCTTTTCGCGCTATCCATTTTTTTTTCTTTGTAATCGATGCCACAGCTTCAAAGATAACTACACGACATCAAAAGGAGAAAAAAAACAAAATCAAATGTCCCTATATATATATATATATATATATGTATATAATTACTATATAATAATATAATACTGCATCACAAACCTGGTATCTTTTTCCTTATTCTCTTGCTCTGAAAACTAAAATAAGTTTCGGCACACGCAAAAAAAACATAAAGAAAAGTTTAGCTTTCTCCTTACTGCAGTTGTAACCGTCGGCAGTTCCTAGAATTGGATCCGAAGTGTAACAGCGCACAACGAGCGTGAGCGCGCTAGCTGCCTGCGCGCATACACACACGTGACTCTTCCCTCTCTCTCTACCAGGCGCCAAAAAAAAACAAGAACTCCCCTCTCTCGGAACTCACAAAGGCGCAAAACACTTCCACGTTTCCCAACGGATTTCTAATTCCCCGAATCACAGATCGCGGTGCTTAGGCCAAATTCCCCACTAGGGATGCCATTTTGTGACGTGGTATTTGCTATAAAATAAAAACACATAAGTTGGAAAGCAGAATCCCGTACCACGGGCACAATTTATTATGTAATCACACTTTCAATCAATATAATTATACACTCTTACATTCTCTTACGCCTTTCGTAATTGGATATTCTTCTCGACAAAAAGGGGATCCGCCTAGCGATCGTACCCGGGAATTGGCACGATATTTACCGCGATTACACCTTATCATTCACGCTATCACTCTTATCCGCTACCTCGCCTCGACTACTAAAATTTCGGGAACCACCGGCTCAACCGATTCCGACATACAGTCTGACTCGCAACAATAACGCGAATTCGCTATTATACGCTGCACGCTATACAAATGTAAAGAAAACCGGGCCTTACTGTCACCGCTCTCGCCGGCGCCGATGAAGTCCTCCCAGGCGGCTCTCGTCCTGGACGACGGGATGCCGCGGATCGATGGCCTTGACGTCCACGTGATCCCTCCTGGATCCGGGAATCCAGCTGGCTGTTAGGGGGTATCGCTCTCCGACGATACCAAGAACAGACCTCGATGATGCAGCCACGGGATGGCGCTTACCCGCTATCTATCACTCTAATTCCCACTGGTTGACGCACGCCGAGCAAACACGCTAACACCCGCCCGGTGCGCACAACAAAGCACCCGTTTATTTTCACCCACCAACTACAAAGCCCTCGACTCTCTACACGACCCACTCACGACCCACTCGCTCACCCACCAAATATTCGGCACCACACTCCACACAGCACTGTCGCAAAACCTTTTTCCCCACTTTTTTATACTTAGTAATCGAGGCGCTGTTGACGGCGCGAACCCGCCAATCCACGTACCGCTCGCACGTTCTCATCACATGATCATACTACGTTGGATCACACTCACACATACAAACGCCACACCAACGTTCACCCTTTCATAGTACTACACTCTTCTCTAAACGTACATACACACGCACGCACGCTTACATACACATACGCACCCGAGTACGCACGCACGCTACAATACAAATACACACTCACACGAGTGCACACGCACGCTAACATACGCATACGCACACATGTACGCATGCACACTACAATACACATACACACCCACACGAGTACACACGCACGCTAACCATACACATACGCACGCATGTGCGCACGCACGCTACAATACACATACACACCCACATGAGTACACGCATATAAACCCACACGTACGCTCTCACGCATACGCGCTCTCACTCTCTCTCCCTCTCTCTCTCTCTCTCTCTCTCTCTCTCGTCGGCGATACGCCGCGTTTCGGGCCTCGTCCGCTTCTCGGGCGTCGCTGCTCCTCAGATGGTCCACACGTGCGCAGCAGAGGGGGAGAGGCCTTCTTCGATGCGCGCGTTCTTCCTCCGCTCAGAGCCGGCGATGTCGGAAATATAGACTGCTTACTGCGCACGCGAATGCGTTTTCAGCCTTCCCTGTGACCCCGTCACAACTTATATTTAGTTTTTAAGTCATACCAAATCGTAACATATTATAAATACTAAAAATAATTAGATAAAAGCGTTTAGCAAGTATTTTTAGCAAAATTTATTCTACCAAAAGTAGAGTTATATAAACAATTGAGTTTCTTAGATATTCAAGTTATTATTAGGAATTATTCAAGTTTTATTAGGAAACTTAAATTGGTATATAAAACCTATGTAGGTAAGGTAGATTATTAAATTTAATTCACACTACTAATTCGAAAATAGGATAGGTAGGATAAAGTAAGTCGTTGGCAGAGAATTTATTACATCAATAGTTTAGTGAACATAATTTAAATGGTGAAAAAAATTTTTTTTAAGAATAATTATCGAGTTGACTTTATAGAAAAAAATACTGTGTTAAATATAGTAAATAAAGTAGAGTAAATAAAATTTATAACAGTAAAAGAGAAATAAGTATGAATGACAAAATCGAAAATAATACATTTCTCGTTCTATTAATATTTTAAAAAATTGAAAGTAATTTTACAAAACATCATATTCAAGATTTATTCACAAATAAACTAATAAATATTTTTATTGGTCTTCAGTCCTTTTAAATTAAATAAAATAAATATATATAAGTTATTATAATTATAATGACAGTCAGGCTACCCATGTATATGATTACCCCCGTAAATGAATCTGAAATGAAAAATTATTAATATATCTTGTTCTTAACAATTACAAAAAAAAAAGAAGAGAAGTGAGTTCGTACTTACGTCGGGGGAATGTGTGTTTGGGTATGATTAATAAAAGGTCTAGAAATTATTTTAATTTTACTTAATATATAATATATTTATTATATATTTATTATAACACTAATGGCATAAAAAACCTCCACTCCGTGAGTAGAGGAAAAAGCCCAAATAAGTAATAACAAAGAGTAAATAAGAAGCTTACAGTCTATTAACAACGCTAAACAACAAACACGCGTGTACTCGAGTACTGCTAAATACTAAGCGCTCTTACCGCATAATTGCATACAATATACAGATTACTCCTGCGCAAGGGTTGAGCAGCCGTTAGCACTAGCGCTCACGTTGCTCGCAGAGGAACCTTCGGGGAAGAGATAATCCGCGTTTACCTCCTACTCTGCGCTGCGACCCCGACGTCTCGGGCACGGGTTTCTCCTAACCGCAACGGCAGCCAACGGGCATAAATGCTGCCGGGAACACTCTCGGATATTCGTGTCGAATATCCACAAGGGCAATGTCCCTCGTCCCGCTGATGCGACAATCTACACAATAAAACTGCTACACACAATCTACACGCAATCCACACATATAAAACGCAAAGTCACGCACAACACATTCCAAAACACCCCACACACGAATATAAACAAAGACAATTATAAACTAAAATATACACTTAAAAACGACAACGACTACGACGGCAGAGCGTAATCTAACAGAAGCGATTCGGCTGAAGGTCGAAAGCGAAGTAACCATTTCGCTTATATTTTTCACTTCGGAAAAGCGACTCGACGGGGGAGGGGGAGAAGTCCACTCGGACTTGAGATAGGGCTCAACCTCAGGAAACCTCTCTCCCACATTATAAACCAATTCTAAAACGAAGCGTCCCTTTGCGGAAAAGTCGGCGATCGCACATGCCCAACATCGGGGCACCCACTCGCAGTAGAAAAGGTTTATATCGGCCATATTCATAAAATTGTGCGCTCTACCGGCCGAAACTATTAATGGGCCGATAGTTTCATTGAAGCAAGAGAGAGAGAGAGAGAGAGAAGGGAGACAAATAGCGGAAGAGAGAGAGAGCGAGAAAAAGAGACAGCGAAAGGGCAAGACAGGTAGAGAAACAGAGGGTGGCCTGGAAAGAGGAGGGGCAACGAGCCTGCATGATCCATCGCAGACGCATGCTCGTCGTCGATGCATTGCAGACGTTCGGGTAGTCTGAACATATCTGAAAAAAGAAACTGTAGTTAATAAAGTACAATCTAACTGTAGCCACACCAACTTATCAACTAAATTTATTGTTTCCGCATCCACCAGGTCCAACATTCAAGCTCGCGTCGACTCCACTTCATAAACTGTAAGACTGTAAGACCAATAAAAATATTTTTTAACTTATTTAAAAACCATCAACACAAGTGTAATAAAGATTTTGTTCACAAATAATGTGAAAAACAGCCTTCCTCGCTATGTTCAGACCATGTGGAGCTTAATAAGACTTCTGCGAAAACAAGAGGAGCTGCAATGAGCTCTGGCCTCGACATTTCAACGAGTGCACGTTCACTCGTAGCGACATCATTTTGTACACACACGAGTACTCCGCGACATTGTAATATGTATTTATTATTACGGGTGCCCACGCGGTTATTCAACATTGTAGAAATAAAGACTTTTTTCTTCAGCGGGCGTTTTTTTATGCCACATGCGTTTGTGTTGCTTGTGTAATAAAATAGTATTGAATTTAATTAGTTAATTAATTATGCGTTTCTTATTTATCCTACACAAATATCCACTATTAGTGTATTATTTCTTTCATATAGTTGTATTTATGTCTACTAAAAATATTTTAATTTTTATTTCATTTTGTGTTTTTTTTTTTTTTAATATTTTTCTTTAGTATGAATATACGTATATACGATTTCGAAATCTAGTTTCTAAAGTAACAAAACAAGTGTAAAGAAAGAAAAAGCCTGAAGTTTCGAAAATTCCCCTAATGGCTCTGTAGATAGCATAAAAGTTTTTAATCATCAATAGCTGATAACAGGAATGAACGATAACAAGCTTCACAAATTTAAGTTGTAATATGAGCATAACGTTACACTATTTTTCTTCTCGTTTTGGTTGCTTTCCTAAAAATGTATTGATAAGTATGAAGCAGAAATCGAAGGGCGTTATGAAGGAAAATAGACTTCAGCCATACTATCTGACTATTACTGGTCCTTTCAGCGCAATGAGCCACATAAACAATGTAAAGGGTGATTTCGCACAAGATCTCCCGAATAACTGTAAACAAAAATTACAAAAAAGTGAAGCAGATTAGACATGAAATAAGATATAAAGATCTTGGGTTATAACCGTGGATATGCCAAATATGCATACCCAGGAAATTAGCTGTTTAGAAACTACCAAAAGAGCTAATATCAATCAACGATTTTTGTATGAAAGAAAAGGTATCTTAAATATGCAAAATAGATTTGAAAGAGTAAAAGTATAGTTTGTCAAAAAAATGTTGTCCGCGATGTTATGAGACCTCAAATATATATACAAAATACCTTGTTGCCCGTTTAGGTGAAGATATCTAAAAACCAGAGTTGATATACGAATTCTGACCCCAGGCTCGAAATCAACGCAAAAAGCTACTCCGAAGATAACCCTCAAAAAACGTCTTTAAAAATTATCCATATAATAACAGAATAAGTATTAATAAAGTATGCTTTCAAATAAGAAATGTTACAAATATCAACAACAGCAATATAAAAAATTTGAACACACTAAATCCAGTTTACCAATCGTGACTAACTTCTCGAATATCATCTCCAAGTAATAATTCTTAATTATATTAATATTAGGCAAAAAGCGAATCCCGGAAACAGAAAAGAAAGAGAAAATAGAATAGGACATTTATTTTCAAAAACATGCATTAACTTCATCTTATAAATTTGATTGGTTTCAAAAATAAGTAAAATTAGAGCTTTAACGAATAAATGTGTATTTATTACCAAATGAGGAAGTTTTATGTTTTTAGTTTTTAAAATATCTCCGCTTCTCGAATCAAGTAGATGAACCGCAACGCTTTCGTGTTATCTTTCGTGCCTTTATTTAGACGAACATGTCCCAATGAAGTCAATTAAATTCACATTAATTGAAAGGCTCAGTCATGCTACTAATATATCCAAATAATATATCCAAAGCGACGATGAATGACCATTATTCAAGTATAGGCACAGAACGAAGACTATCAGAATCGACAATGAATGGCTGGATACCTATAAAACATACAGAGAGAGAAAGAGAGAGAGAGAGAGAGAGAGAGAGAAAGATTCTATAATATTAATCTCTTTAAACTAATTTTCATAATCAGCGTTCCAGTGGAAAAAAATGTACTTACTCGACTTATTTTTCACTTTTAATTCGTGACATAACGCATTATAATGAAAAAAGGCTCGCAAAAACATTTTGCACCGAGCATGACTCACCAAACAATGACGTAGGCATTCTTTACATTATTCCTTGAGGAATAATGAACGATTATACCAAGAGTTCATATATATATATATATATCCATGTCTGTTATACACACTACTATTCATATTTATTTCGCAATTCAAATCAAATAAGCGTGCACTGTCTTGTATTTATAAGTACTTGTTGGTTTAATTTTTCTCATTTAGGCAATATATGAAATGAATCGGCAGTAATTTAAAGTCAGTTATAGAAGACAGTTTTACTTCATAGTAAATATAGGAATAAATATTATTCTATTGTATATCGCATTGAAGTTCTTACAGGAACTTTGCATAATTCTTCTTACACGTGAAACATAGCGCAATACCATTTCAACAAAATGTGTAAATTTAATAAAATCATAATATTCATTGTTATCAATTTTTCAAGATTTTTTATTTCAAAAACTCATACAATCATTTTAATTTAAAATGATAAATAAATTTATATTATAATTATGATGAAATTTAAAACTGAAGAATTTTTTATTATTACTAAAAGACTATTAACGCACTGAAAAAAGTGACTATATGAAGAAATATAATAAATAATTTATTATATTATATTTATAGAATTTTATAATAATTATATATATATATATATATATATATATATATATATATATATATAATGATATCATATAAATTAAAAAAATGATTCTCTATCTAGTTTCTTATTAGTAGAAGACTAAATCTATCTAAATAACTTATATTAATATTCATGATTAGTAATACTCAATTATTGATAATTCCAACTACATTTTTGTTTTACTTTTTAATTTTGATGTTTGCGCAATTAACTATAATATATATTTTGTTATAATATCGAGAAATATGTATAATCTTATCCCATATAATTCAAGTATTTTAATTATTATACTTTACAAGTTGATCAGCGATGATAAAAATATAATACGTTGTTCTTGCAGCTATATAACTTCAAATAAATTCATAAAACTTTTAAATGGTATTTGATATAACACTGACGTGTTATATCTGCTACTTGTAATAATTTGAGTAATTATAGAATAATATAATCAATTTATCCCGAAATAATATATACGAGACACTGCGGCTGTTACGATAAAGCAGCCGTAATGCAAAAAATTTATTTGTGATATAGAATATACATGTAGTGTTCGTTTCCCGCCGCAAAATCATATGCTTCAAGATAATGTTATTATTAGAATTGTATAAACACGCACGCACGCGCGCGCGCGCACACACACACACAGTATTAGATTTAGGCATTAGGTTAATTAGATACGTATCTAGGGGTCCCCACTAGATGAGGCCCCCATCAAAAAATTTTACCTTATAAAATTTGTTACCATCCGAAATTTGACAGAGTATTAAAGGTGACTGAACGGATCTTGATGCAGCTTCGTCGCATTCTGTCACGCACCGGGGTGTAGAACTGACGAAATGTAACATCGCTATTTAATTTGAACAGTTTTAATGTTTCAATATACCGAGCATTCGAGAGCGAGTTTTCCTGATCAATACTTAGCTCACTGTGTTTGGTCACAGGTTTGTCCCTCTCCACAGATAGGAAAATGAGCGTATACGAAGTATATATGCTTTAGAGCTTAATTATTAAGTCTGATATATAGATTTGACAAATAAAGGTAAGGTTACCTGGAAAACAATTTTTTTTTAATTGCAAAAGCATCTATTATAATGTATTCTAGTAAACTATAAGATCTTAAACTGACCCGAAAGACTTGCAGATTTTAGTCAGAAAAGCAAATGGCTTGGGTATGTGAAAAAAGGAAATGGTTTGTTCAATTAAGCATTCCCTAAATATTGTTAGTACCGATGAAATAAAAAGCTGTATGAGCGCAGAAATATTTTTTAATTTTTTTGGAGGAGCTTTATATTTTTTACATCTTTTGCGGATCGATATAATGTATTTGCTACTTCTTGAAAAAAAAATTCTTTACTCGTTCATAACAGTGTAAGCACAACTCGCTGACTATCTCGTACAGATGCAACTAAGGCTTTAGTTCGTAATTATTCTGAAACTATGTTTATATGATGGGAAACGGCAGAGAGTAATAGTAAGACGCTTGAATTCAACGACCAAGTGACGAGATTTGAAACTGGCATATACACAGTGTTGGAAACAACATTTTGTTTATAGGGTGAATCAAACAAATGTATGTTTACAGTCTCCTGATAGAACCTTGAATAATTCAGTTACTCCTTTTGTATCTCATTCAAATCGTTCTTTCACTTTCAAAACATTGCATTTTCACAATTGGAACATCAAGTCGCAAAGTTATCAGATTCAAATGAGTATACTGCTGGAAATAAACGCAAATTATAATGAAGTGTAGCTTCTATTCCTTTGGATTATGAATGTATGCCAGAGGTTGAGTTATCTTCTTACGAAACATTTCGTATATATAAATTTCTTTTTCTTTCGGCAATTGATCAATTTCTCTAATTGGTCGGATAAGAGATTATTCGTTTCTAAGAAAATCCAGTCAAGATTTAAATTTTTGAGCGAATTGAACGAGTTCAACCCTCAAAAAAAAACAAAAAAATAAGACAGCATACTGAGTCACTTTGTGATATTTATAAACATGAAATATGTATTTATAAAAATGAAATTGAACTTACGCATGTTGAGGACTATTAAAATCTATACAGCTATTAAAAAAGGACAGAGAACAAGTCAGTAAAGTATAATATTAAAAATGTTGGTCGAAAACGACAGAGTAAAAACTAGTTTTTCGAACGTTGAAATAATGTTAAAAATATATAACGTAATAATCTCAAGAAATTCTTAATGACTGCCAGTCAACTCAGCGCCAAATTCAATATTATGAAAGTAATTGATATCTCAAATCTTATATAAAGAAAAAAAAATCAAAAAAAGTAACTCTGTAAAAACAGTAACATTATTATCATGCCTACTAATTGTGTTTTTAATATTTTAAATGTTTAAATTTGTATTCACATAACTGGGCCCCCACCACTCTCCGTCCGGTACTGCATATAGACATATATAGGTAATTGAAATTCCCCAACCCAAGTATTGCTGTCTCCCACTCTCAGGGGCCTGCGTGTCTCTGCTTGCATATATACCGAATAATACAGTGTCCGCACTCTGAATCGGATAGATGCTGTGGATAGATCGCATCAGTTGCAACTGTCAAGAAGAAAAGTGCTGTGTACAGAGTGTGTTTAGTTGGTGCAGAATCAGTGCGTATGTAGTGTGCACATATATATTTGCGTGCATATTAACAGATATATTACGATATTTATGGAACAACTGCGATGAAGAAAATTAAAAAAGAATATATTATTTAAAGAAAGTACGTTATATAGACAAACGTACAACTTGTATGATGCAATGATTCTATAAGATTAGAGCAACTAAGTGATTGAATCAATAGATGGACGATTAAGGAAGTTATCACATATTCATTCTTATTAAAATTTTATTTTACTAAAAAAAAAAATTTTTTAAATAAATAAGTACAGCAGAAACGCGCCGAAACGAATTATCAGAGCGCAGACCTTGTGACCCCACGATCATCAATAATCTATGCGGGTAGGCGGATATAATCTTTACTAATAATATTTTTAAAAAAGAAGAAAAAAGTGTGAGGAACGAACTTATCAAAAGTGCTTGGTGTCAATATTTAATAATAACAGATAATAAGAAACACTCAGTTAGTGAAATTTTCTCGCGTTCCACCTGGCACATTATTCACATGTGCCGAGGTCCTTATGCAAATATGTTTAATAATATATAGTCTATAATTTTTCTTTTCTATTACCTGGTCGAACGTCAAAAAACAACTTTTCTAGAAAAATTTTCCTACTCTTATCATCACATTTACTCTGACGTGCAAGAGAGAAAGAAGAGTCCATATGTTCATAAGATTTGAATTGAAATGTTTTAGTAGAATCATTCAAAATATACGATTATTTTGTATGTTTCCGGTTTAATGTAAAATCTCTTTCTCTCTCTCTCTCTCTCTCTCTCTCTCTCTCTCTCTCTCTCTCTCTCTCTCTCTGTCTAAAGAGCTGAAAGATAATTTTCTCATAAAATTCTCATAAAATTTGAATCTCGCGCGAGTCGAAAGTGTAGCGCCGTCTGTCTTATCAGATCTTATGGTGGGCTGAATCTATATTATCTGCTCACCATGACGTCACAGTTAAGACTGCTTAGACCATGGTCCATTGATGAATATTTCATCATAAATCTTATATATATACATCTTACTTTTGTAATGTTTTATCAAGTTTTATTGAGCACGCCTGATGGTGGCGCTATACTTTTATCATTCAATTTTTATTTATGATTATAATAACACATTTGAATATGAATTTAGTCTATTCAGAAAATAAATGTTCATTTTATACAAATGAAAAACAACAATTAAGATTCTCAATAAAAAATTGTTTTTTTGAAATAAGAATAAAATACGAATCATCCGTTATTATGATCGTCGACTGTCGTCTATCTATATCTGGTTCCATCACCTAACGTCAATACTTTAAAACATTATCTAAGCTTCTAACCAGATCTAAAAACTAATCTAAACTTTCTCTCTCAATTACAGTTTTTATTTAACCTTAATTTGACCCATTGTTCTTCATTGCAATCTGGAGCAATATAATCATTGAAAAATACGTAAGATCAATAAAAATTTATCAAGTAATTTTGTTTCATCATCCTGCAATTAAGAAAATATTTTAGTCGTTCTCCGCTTATCGAATGTAATCTACATCTTTTATAATCGCTTGATGAACCAAAAAGATGAATTTTAAAAATGGACACAATGATAAATTTTAGGTAAATAATTTGAACTACTTATAATAAAAATATGAATTTTTGAAACTAACCAAAAAAAAAAATGAATAGTTCTTTAAGTTTTTAAAAATCTTGATATGGTTATTTATTATATAATTTAATCATTGTACCTTATACTAAATTTCAGGTAACTGAATAATTTAGAAACAATTTCAAAGCTTTCAAGATTTATTGTTATTTTTACTCTCACATTTAAAGTTAATAGAATGCTTACTCAAAAATTAAGCAATCGAAAAATTTTTGTGGATATTTTGGCTTTATTATTTGGAGTTGGAGGATGGATTGGGGTTAATGGAGTCTATGTACAACTACCATTATTAGTTAATTCTGCTCCAGAAGGATGGAGTCTTCCTGCTCATATGGTAATGATAGTCCAATTTGCAAATTTAGGGCCAATTTTATACACTTTGTATGCAAAGTAAGTATTTTTAATTCAAAAACTATTATTAATTGTGTTTGAAAATACTTTTAATTATTTCAGGTATTTAGCATGCTCAAGAGATCATTATATAATTTATGGGTTGCTTGGAGCTGGAGCATTATCCATTTATATTTTAGCCTTTGTGTATGACAAAACTACAACAATTTTTGGAATGGAACATTCTTCGTCTCTATTAAGCTTGATGTTTATGTCATCGTTTGTGGGCTGCACAAGCTCCGTACTTTTCCTTCCTTATATGAGGAACTATAGAGAAATCTATCTTGTTTCATATTTAGTTGGAGAAGGACTAAGTGGATTTTTACCAAGTATTGTAGCTTTAATACAAGGTGTTGGTGGAAATCCAGAGTGTGTGAACATAACAAAACCAGGATCAGAAATCAAATTTGAAACTCGTTATCCAGAACCTAGATTTTCTTCAAAAACATTTTTTATGTTTTTAAGTGGTTTGTTATTTTTAAGTTTTCTATCATTCCTTTCATTAAATAAATTTAAAATTGCTCGAGGAGAACGAGTTAAGCTACCAGCCAGTACAGAAACTTTACCAACAGATATGAGTGCTCCTCCAAGTTATAAAACTAGAACAGGCTGGTCAATGACTAAACACACATATTTTTACTTATTGTTTATGATGGCTGTAGTTTGTTTATTAGGAAATGGAATCCTACCAAGTATACAGTCTTATTCATGTTTACCATATGGTAATGTTGCTTATCATTTAACAGTGACCTTAGCATCTATGGCTGGGCCATTAGCAATGTGTTCTGGATTTGTTATTAAAAATCCTAAGGTCAATCTACTGTCTTGTTTGATGGTTATTGTTCTAGTGCTTTCTTCAATAGTGTTTTACTTGGCGGAGCTATCACCTTCACCACCATTTCAAAATTCTTGGTTAGGTGGATTTATTATAGTAATTTTGTGGATATTGGTTAGTGGACTTAGTGGTTTTATAAAAATGGGAATAACTACTTTATTCCGAGCAGATCCTGGTAAAGGCTTATATTATACCGGAGTAGCAACTCAAATTGGTTCTTTAGTAGGAGCTATTACAATATTTGTCTTAGTGAATTATACAAAAATGTTCCAATCATATTCTCCCTGTGATGCTCTAGTCGCTCGGTAATATTAAAAAAAAAAATCATCTTTTGCAAAGACTTTATACTTTTCAAAAAAATTTCCAGTAATAGAAACATTTGTCCTTTTTTTGCTTGTATTAATAATGAAACTAGAGAATTTTAGAAAATTGTTAAGCTGTTTATAAAAAATTGTTTATTTTAAATATTTTAATAATTTTATTTCTATACTGCAATTTAAATTAACTAAGATAAATTTTAGAAAGGAAATCAAACTTGTATTTAATAATGATTCAAGTAAATTATTTCTATATTATATAAATTTTGGTCAATTTGCTGTTGGAATGATCAATAATGTAATAGGTTTTCCAACCTTATATGTATTAGTGATAAACTTTTTCTCCTTGAGAATGAAAATATTTGTATTACGTTAATTATAAAGGTATTTACCATAAAAAGAAAGGTAAAAACTTTATTGGTTATTGTAATTTTAAACATTGTATTACGTAGTTTTATTATGAAATACTAAGTAGATTTTTAGCTAATTCCTAAATATCAGCAATATAGAATAAGACATCTGATACTAGAGACAATTGTACTAAATATACTAAAAAATTATACTAAAGATGCTAAAAATTATATGAAGAGGATATTTTGTTTTTAATATTTTTAATTTATTTTCTTAATTTCAAATATTGGAATTATTTGATTTTGTATCAATCAGTATATAGAATATTATATATACTATAATACAATGAAATTATAATGCAAGTATGAAAACTTCAATACCTTAAAGTTAACTTAATACAAAATGTGCGCCATTAATTAAAATTGTTCAAAAATCTGAATCATAAAAATTTAGAATTTTTATTTTGTTTCTAAAACAAATAAAAAGAAATTTGATAATCATTATATTCAATGAAAAGTATAGAGTAAAAATTATTATTTTTGGGTCTTTTAACTTTTATTATTTCTGTTCATATATTACTTTAATAGATATAAAAAAATGATTATTAGTCAGAGTATCACAAACTATTTAAAAAAATCTAATGTATAAAGTCTGAAAGTTTTGGACATTATATGGTAAAATCAAAATGGAAGAAATCATTTACAAAACTTCTATAAACATAATTATATGTACAATAACTGCTGAAGAAGAAAATGTGAGTTTCATTATACTTAGTGAAGATATGTTGTGTAATAACTTTTTCAGCCTTCTGATAAGACTAACAAAAAATTGCATTTAACAATTAATACAAATATTAAATAATGATAATATACATATTTTAATGTATAACCACAGTGAAGGCAATTACAAAGACTAAAAATATAATAATTGTTAGAAAATTCAGGAAAGGAAGGGGGTGCGGAAAAATAAACTCACACATAAAGTCACATTGAGTTGTTCATTATTGATCTTTAGATTGTACTTAAGGGCAGCTCACTTGACGCCGGCGTTGCTGCTGAGGAAGCGTTGACAGGAGAATCTTTCTTGTACAGTGAGACGTCCGCACTCAAGCGTCGAAACAACGTTATCCGAGAGCGACTCTGCTACAACCACCTTAGACGAGATCATACAGCACGCACCTGTCCATCACAGTCTCTTTGTGCAATCTGTCAAAATCCGCATCACACCCTTCTTCATGTGAGCGGTGAAAAGATACCCGCACCAGCCACTGAGCTGGAGAACCGGTCGAAAAGGATCAGAGGAGTTTCCTCGATTCCCCAAATGTTGCACCAGAACGGTCGAGCGATTCGTCACTCTGACTCGGCCTGCTTCCTACCGCGCTGGACGCGTTGGGGGATACCCGAGAGCCATTACGCTGGGTTCGAGCAATACTCGATTCATGCTCCGAGTATGAGATTTATTGGCTGGTCCTCCCCCTCCTCCTCCGCCTCCTCCACGGCCATCTCTATCGTTGCGCCTGTCTCTAAGGCCATCTAATTCTTCCGCCTGGCTGGGAAAAACGCGTTTCTGGCTGTCAGCGCAGCCTCTGGGGTCTCGCCCAGTGCATCCAGCCTGTCCCTTAGCACCGTCCCTGAGACCCGTGAGGTAAATAGCCCCTACGTGCTTTGTCGCCCTGTCAATCATTATGCCTGCGCGCATATCCACGAGCGCAGCAAATGCTTGTATATCAGGGCAAAACTGCGCTATTGTGCTTTTTGTCAACCTTTTTGCCCCCTCGTAGGCGGTGTTCGTATGATGAGTGCCAGCCGGCGACATGGTGAACCGCAAATTCGCGTCATCAGAGAACGATATTTCAACTGCCGAGGCATCCTCCCACACGTACTGGGTCGGTCTTAGCCCTTCGACAACTGCTCTATCTAGTATGTGTATCGTGCTACACAAATGCCCCAGCATGTGGAATGCACTGGCAAGATGTTCTTTTTTATGAGGGTATTTTCTTGGGACAACCTTGCATCGTCCCTTGTCCTGTGTGGTGATTACAATTCCACCAGTTAGCCTTAGTGGCCACCATTATCAGTAGGGCGTCTCGCATCTTGCCCTGAGTGATTATACCTGACCAGTCCACGATTGCTCTCTTTTGATTTGCCACCAATATAGCTACGAACACTGTTCTCCAATCGCCGTCCGGGACAGGTGTAGCCGCCGGGAACCCCCGTGCATGCGTTGACCTCAACCGTATCAGTCATGTCTTAATAATCATTGCAATACCATTGAACATCAGAGTCCTGACATCCGCTCCAAAGCTCCAGATTTTGTCATGATTGAGCGCCCAGGCCAGCACAGTGCGAAGGACCATGTCCGCTGTTACTCCGGTTCCAGTCAAGATAGGCTGCTTGTCTGATTCTGCAAGGGACGGATCTACTCCTACACTAAATGAATAGTCAGCTGATCCAGGGAGATCACCATTGTTTTGCTGGCGGAAGCTAACCCCTTTCCTTTCTTCTTATGCTATGCGGCAAACTCGGAGTTCCGATGATAGAGTCGAAAGTAACAACAAGAAAAGGAACAGGAATAAGAAAAAAACAACAAAAAACACACTTAACTAAGGCAAAGAAACGCTTCCTACAATTGTAACAACTTCTATCGGACCATCTGACAGCGTTGAAGAATCCCCGTCCAGTAAGGGAAAAGTCAGCCGAGAGCATTCAATGACAAAAATATATGTAAGCATTGATTTACTATAATATTAGTTTCAACAGCACCACAAATTTTGTAGGTAATAAAAATAATCAATTGTTACAATTGCACGTCATTGAAATTTTTATATATTCCAAGTTCTAATTACCATCTCTGCAATCAGAATTTAATTACCAACAAGAAGCTGACTCTGTTATTTATAATAACATCTAAATTGATAGCTTTTACTGAAATTACTTTTCTTTTCGTTATCATCATCTGAATTAGCAGAGGAAAATATTGGTAAAAAAATAGAACATAGGATATAGGACAATTTATTATTTATGTAAGTACTGAAAATATTATTAAGTATAATAAAAATTATAACTTTCCTTATAATAATTTTTATAAATACTTTAAAAGTAATTATTATTTAATTAAATAAGAAATTATTTTCTACAGAATAGTAAATAATAAACAGCAAGTAAGAATCATTACAATAAAATAATAGTATGAATAATGTAACAAAATCAACTTTCTACAAATGAGTAAATATCAGAAATTACAAATAGCATTTTTATATTCAACTGCCATTATTAGTAAATTTATATTGAATAGATATATCCAGATAGAGCTTATTAGTACATGTTGTGGTAATATACAGTTCATTAGTCTTCAGTTAAAACTAAGAAATTACACATTTTTAAATGACCGTATTCAACTTGTTGGCAGTGAAATTACTGGTATTCAAATATTATTATTTTATAATAAGACATTTCTAATTACCGATGGAAACAATAACATACTGGTCATATGAATATTCTTTGTATATAATCTTATCTTAAATAGTTTTATTAATATTAAAAAACATCAGATAAAACGTAAATGAAAAAATGTTGCGAAAAATTCAACAAATGTCAGTATTCAGTTTGAAATCAATATTTAAAAATATAATACAGCTAAGAAGCCTTACATAAATAACAACAAAAAGACTGCTATTGAAAAAATTTCAAATACTTACTATTCGACAGAAACAAAGCACTAATACTAAACAATTATTAATGCCCAAAGTTGCCAAATTGTACTTAAATAGCAAACTAAGCTTTTTTTTAAATTAAACTGAACTTGCAATAAAAAACTTAGATGGCTAATTATATAGTCATTTGAGCTTATAAAAAAGTAATTTTAATGAGCAATTTTGCTAGTATATCTGCAAATAGCAACATTTTCTATCTAACAAAGAATTCTAAAAATGTAATATATATGGAAGTCAAAGTCGACGTAAATGAAGTTGACATAAAATAAAAAAAAGAGATCATAAAAAATTCCTGATGAAAAATTCAAAAATAATGTAAGAATTTGGGTTGATTTCTGATTTTGAAGTATCATATATAGAACAAAATGTTAGAGGAGGTTCTCATTAAGCGACCGAAAAATAAGATGTACATGATTATTAATCATGCCAAAATCTGAATTGATTTTTCATCTGAATTTTATCAATAAGGAGAAGAATGAGAGAAACAGAAACAAATAAAAAATGAAAAGAATGCCATTTATATTCGAAAATCAGAAAACGATTAAATATTATTATCCTTCTGTTCTGTTGTAAAGAAGAAATATTGTGATAAAAAATGACATAAAATCATAACCAGTGTTAAGCATATGTTTCTTTCAGAAGTCAAAAAATTGGTGGCGTGAATATTTTATTATATTTTTTATAATTATCATTATTACTTGTACTAACCTTTTTTTCAAAATTTTCATAAATACGTAATTTTTAATATCAGAAAGTTTTTAAAGATACCATAGTTTGCAAGTAAAATAAGTCGTTGGAACGTTATACTAAATGATGCACATTCAAAAAACTTATTTTTATATGAACAATGATATATTTTTTTATAATATTGGCGCATTATTTAAATAAAAAAGAAGGCAATAATTTTTTTTTAATCGAAAAGAAGCTCTTAATTGACAGATCATTATATTAAAATATACCTATATCTCTTTATTGATATAAAACAATTATAATATGAAGGATACAAATCAATTCATCGCGATCTCCGAAAAAGCGTTCTTACATTAGACGTAAATATATAATATATAAATAGAAAAAGTGGTATTTTGTTCCCTGAATTTCTGATTAGTTAATTCATCAATGAATGAGTGATATAACGTTATTATTATCCATAACAATGTATATTCAATCAAAGAAAATAATTTCAACGTAGGATTGTTTAACTCATCATGCGCAATGGTTTTTTAAAACTTTAACCACATTCTAAAATTGGTCTATTTCATAAGGATTTGTACTGTAAGAAAAACATATGTTACTGTGTCACTGAAAACATATATTAGAATTCAAAAATTGAAAGTAGCGCATGTAAAATTATTTTCATTGACATAATATGAACATTTGTAAAATTGAAAGAAAATATTTATTATGGTTGTTTGAAACCTTTAAAGCCGCTGAATGTAAGTTTGCATGTTGATTAGGGATATTTTAACTATTTAATTAAAGATTTACTACTTCGAATATCTGATTAACTATTTCGATATCTGATGTGATATGATTTTTAATATTATATTTTCCAATAGTCTTTCGATTCTTGGCCTAATGTATTTAAAAGATAAGTCTTAAGTTTGACTTTGAAATTTCAGAATAATATTCAAAATATGAATAACACATTATTGAAAAAAACTATTACAAACCAATATTATGTCAGTCGCATTTTCGACCACTTTCAGTTTCACAAAATATCTCATACTTGCAGACTGAGTGTTAATAAAAATTATGTTTATATTGAGAAAAAAATATATAAAAGACGAAGATGAAAAGAATGTCGAGCGTTAAAGTATAAAAATATTTTACTCTAATGTATAGAGATAATATATAACTAAGTGGACATATATAAAATGCACTTCAAATACAAAAATATATAATTTTATCCAATACAAAAATGTATAATTAACTTAATATTAATTATATTCGATAACTATATAATACATTTTTGTAAAATCGCTTACATGTAAATACTTTTATATATATTATTGGGCTGGGACAAGTATATATACGCGAGCCTTGTTGACGATTATGGGTTGGCTATGACTTTCTGAAACCATAATTTTCTGATACGTCGCATTCTGGCCCGTATGTAGCTAATTTGTATACTTGATTGGTGTAAGAAAATGTATTATATTAATTTCGAATGCTATATACTTTATTGTGAATTTCCGATCGATTCTTCTGTTTTGCCATAGATGTGGCAGATTGGGCGTATCAAAATGTAGTTATACAATGATCAGCTCAATTGTACTACTTATTTCACTTATACCTTACCTTTTCACAATTAAAAATTTGACAAAGTTATTTTAATTATATCGCAGATATATTATGAAAGCCATAAGTTTCTTATTCAGAATTCATGATTACATCGCAGTATTCAGAAGTAAGTCTGATAAAACTTTTTGTACATAACTAGCTATACAAACTGTCAGTTTATATATTTGTCAAAACTGTCTTAAATTATTTAAGAATGAAAAGTTAGCTATATATGTATAAATTACTTACATTATACAAATGTTAACCAATTTAAATAATAAGTCTTCCATAAAAGTGAAATGATATAGCTTCAGAAGTAATTTAATGTATACTTAGTTGAAAATTGGATTTTATATTTATTAATTTTTTTTAAGAATTTAAATCGATTTTAAAGTTACTGCACATAAATTAATACAAACAAAAACTTTTATTTTAATATAATTTTCAACTAAATAATTATATCTGTGGTCAATTACACCTCTAAGATTTATATTTAATTATGAAATGTTGTATAAGAATTCTAAAATTCTTTTTATTTATAATCTATTAAACAGAGTTCAATAGCATTAATGTAGTATTACTTAGAGAAAATTTTGTTAATTATTAAAAATGGAAATTCTCTAATAGAAATAATAATTTTTGCTGTACACGATGAAATTGAAAATTAAAAAAGGTTATTTAATAGTAATTGCTTGATGTGTTTTAATCAAAATGTTAGATGTACTAATAACATATACAGCTGTATATTTATAATTTAGTAATTGTGGTGATTATACCATATATTTTACAAATTACAGGATGTGATAATAGCTGTTCATATATGTATTGACAATATTATTGTAAAATATATTACTATAAGCAATGTATGTTAATCAATTTTATATGCATAGTGCAAAGGTATTTATAAAATGTTATGGTGGTAAAAAGTTTATGAAATATATAAATTTTATGATATTATAGTCTATTGTATTATTGATTGTATCTGATTAAAAACGATCCATAATTTAACTGTGAAGAAATACAATAAAGAGATTTCAAAAAATTTATAATTATAATATATACGTTCTATGAATGCTTTATTAGTTTGTTACGAATATACAATAATAGTAATATTCACCGTCGGTAAAAAAAATTTTTATATTTTTTGTTTTTGTTTTATTTAAAGATTTATTGAAGCCTTTCTCAGGATTCTTTAGCTAATATTATCAAAAATCTGTGACATGAACATATAAATAATTATATAATTTTATATATCGCTTACAAAGTTACGATTTTCTATATATATGCATATATATATATATATATATATATATATATATATATATATATATAATATGTTTACAATTTTAGTATACAATTTAAAGTTTTCTATATCATAAAGTTACATTCTTTTAGAAATATAATGATATTAGATACTTAGATATTTTTATATGTGGTACGATAAAAATTGTTTCGATATTATAAGATAATTTTATTTTGTTTGTTGCAGTTTTCTATTAATAATATGTCTTAACTGCTGTACAAGGAGCATTTCCATAAAACATGGTTGGTCTCTTTGCTTCGCGTCCACAAATACAAGTCGAGTTGTTATAAAGCTAATTCGAGCTAGAAAGACAAATAGATTGTAAGGATTGGACGAATTCGATTTATTCTAACAAGTTTGAGTCTGTGACATTACTATCTTTAAACCGCGGGGATATTCTCTGACTATAAAAATCTTGAAAATATGTTTTGCCTTTATGTTATTCTTCGCTAGTTATGGTGTTTTTTATTTGATTTATGGCTTTCAGACGTAGCGATTCACATATAGATCCAGATGTAGTTGACAAAGGTTGAGGCAGGAATCTCTGCTACTGTAGCTAATTTAGCTAGCCTATCTACTCCCTCGTTTCCTTTAATTCCAAGATGGGCTGAGATCCACTGGATTTTTAAGTGGTGTTTGTTTCATCTACTTCTAGAAAATGATTATATTTATTTTTAATTTTTAAAATGAATGGGTTTATTTTTGTACCATTGTGAATCTATGCTAGACTTTGGAGGATACTGAAAGGTTCTGTAAAAATTCAAATATATTGTTTTTTTTTGTTTAATTTTTTTTTTAATTGTTTTTTATGTTATATCGAGGAGTCTACATAAAGCTAGGCATTCTAGATTAAAAATTAAAGCAAAATTATTGACAGTTTTACTGTTATAAATATTGAGATCTGGCCAAATCCAAGCCGATCCGAAATTGCTTGAGTATTTCTGACGAATTCGTTCAATATTTGGTTAGCATTGTTACACTTTTGACATTGCAAGCTTAACTCTACATTAATTGGAACAGAGATATGCAGACTTAAAATTTTTATTGTAAATAGTAAATTTTCTATCCAGATAATAACTAATTATATTTAAGACTTTCTTGCTTTTTTTTGCTTTATTTTGTTAAAATGAGAGAAGCGACATATTATAGTCGAAATTGATTCCCAGGAGGCGTGCAGATGCGTACATTTTACAGTATAGTTATTTATTTTGATAAAAGGATTACCTGGCTCTATTTCTCTATTATTAATGTTCAAAAGAACCATTTTATTAAGAACCAGACTTAGGCAGATTTCTATGCAATACCATCGGCAAACTGAGATACATAGATTATTTTTTAGATTTTTGGTTATGTTGATTACATATAATATAAATAAAGGAGGGAACGGCACTCCTCCTTAGACAACACCTTTATGTAGTGCTATTTGCTCTTCTCCGATACAATCAGAGTTAATATATTTTTCACGGTTTAAATACTGTACAGACATGAGAGAAATTTTTTACATGCCTATGAATGCAAATTTTTTTTTATCGGGACATGTGTTAACATTATTGTATACACTTTCTATGTTTAGAAAGGCTGCCAAAACTGCCTTTATTTTGTTAAAAGCCTTTTCGATTTTCAGCGTTAAATTAACTAAATTCTCTATGCATGACATTTTTTTTCTAAAGCTCGTTTGCGTGTATGGAATTTTATTGTTAACTTCAAGCCACCAGTGCATTCTATTTTTAATTAAGGCTTCTAATAATAATAGTAATATCCGTCAAGACACATTTTAGTAGATGTAAAACTATTATTAAAAACATTATCTCAAATTCTTAAAAATATTTCAGACAACATAACGTTTCTGCATTTAAGTAGTTTTTATGTATTTTGTGATAAAAATCCAAAATGTGTCAAAAACCATAACGATATTAATAATCAGCATACCAAATTGGAAATACGCCAATTTTGAGCGCAATCAGACATGGGTGCTTTCAGAAGTATAGCTAGAATTCGCAGATTTTTGAAGCAAATCTAGATGAAATTGTTAAATTTTTCTTAAGAAATATCGATTGTACCAAAAAAATAAACAAAACAATAAAGATGCACTTTTATAAGATGTGCAACTTGTTTTTGAAAAAATGTTTTTAAAATATTCTTATTATCCGAGTAAATAATAAAAACCACAATTTTTATGCTTTTTGCATTTTTCGCCATTCAATTTCAATTTCAGCAAAACAATACTATGATATTATATATATCATAATATATATCATATTAGATATATCATTATAAGTACCGCAAAAGCATAAGTGCATCAATTTTCACCAAAATGGAATGTGGGCGCTCTTCCGAAGTCTTGACCGAAATGTATATTTTCAACAACGTTTGAATGACAGCAAAGCAAGAGCTCAAAATGTGTTAGTGTTTATTCGTATATATATATATATATATATATATATATATATATATATATATATATATATATATATATCACTTTTCACTCTACTCTCGCTCCTGTAGTTCTCTGTCGAGGTCGAACGCACTCTAAGCTCCCACCCCTGTCTGTGCGAGAGAGACTTCTCAAAGCTTCCGACGCAACGCATTGATACACGTTCAAAACGATTCAAACTCCCCCCCCCCCTCAAAATGGGGTGGTGTACATATCGTCGATTCCGTATAAAAAGGTGCTATCTTATGATCTCCCGTTTCAAAAACGTGCTTTCTCAGCGTCGACTTCGAGAAGGTGCTATTTCACAGACCATTTTTTTGCTTTATTTTCAGTTGGTATCAATACCTACATATTCGCGGTATGTAATTTAAAATACGAACGTAAATGATATATATATATAGAAAAAAATATATAGACGACTTATACGGGAAATATCCCGTTCGGACAGTGTAATATGGTCTCCAGGATTCTGACAATGACTTCTACGGGGAATATCGAGTTCGGACGGTCGAATACGGTGTCCAAGTGTCTCTTAACGACTTCTACTGGGATTTCTGTTTTCGGTCGGCGGAATAAGATATCGAAGTGAACGATTTCCAGGACTACCTTTAGAAGTCAGTCAAAAACACCTGGATATCATGCTCTACTGTCCCGACACAAAGCTACCCGAAGAAATCGTCCCGAGATGCCTGGACATCGAATTCTACTATCCGAACACGAAACTTCCTATAGAAATCGTCCTCAGACACCTAGAAATCGTATTCCACCATCCGAACTCGATATTCCCCGTAGAAGTTATCGCCAGACTCCTGGACACCGTATTTCACCGTCCGAACACGAAACTCCTCGTAAAAATCGTCTCCAGACATCTAGACATCGTAGTCCACCAGATTCCACCGTCAGAACTCGATATTCCCCGTAGAAGTCATCGCCATACATTTGGAAATCGTAGAGATTTTGTGCTACAGAGAGTATCATATTAGAGATTTTATACTATATTCTAAGACTTAATAATTCTTGTAAATAGCAGTTAAAAAATGAAAATGCACTGCTCGCACATAAAAAAACGATGAAACCGCGGGTTCGGCGACTCGGCGATCTCGGCGCTGGCAGTTGTTTTGACATCATTGTCCGCGGCGGCTCGAACCGCCGCAATAGCGTAGCGGGGTGGACAGTGGACTTGAGCGCAGACGCAGACGACGAATGAAGGAACCCGTTGGAACTGTATAACAGGAGGAATCCCAATCGGCAAGGGACAGAAACGAAAATTGACTAAACAGCAGAAGTTGGAAGAAGAATACCGAAGAATTTGGGGTGGTTTGATAAACGGACTAGCAACTTTGCGTTATGTAAGGTATAGATCTATAGTTTTATATATATTATATATATATAACACTTTCATCGGTAAAATTATTTTGTTTTGCGAAATGACGCTAGTGTTAGTTGATCGCGCAAATTAAATATAGATAAATTACTCTTCTCTGCTACTCAAGACGCATTTTTTAATATACCAATATTTCGGAGGTTTTTTACTTCGAATTTGGTGTCTTGTTATTAAAACCGTGAAAAGCTAGATAATATAAACTCGGGTAAGTTCTGTAATTCTGAGATTCGTGACATCGATTCATAAGAAAATTATTCGAGAAAGCTGATAGAAAACAGTATATTATGGGTTATGTGTTTACACTTTTTCAACAAAATATATTTATGTTTATGTTATTTGTTAAGTGTTTTGACAAAAATTACAGTTTTATGTTTTCATCTATTTAATTTTACAAATATAAACTACGAAGTTTCGAGTATTGTTATCTTTGAAACAAAATTTTATACTAAACAAAAAAGTTTTTTTTTGTTATTTTATCGTTCGATGCTATGTTTCGGAAATAATTGACATTTTCTGAACAATTTCGGATATTTTAAACTTGGAAAAATAGTTATGCCAAATCATTCGTATGAAAACTAATTGTTTAATTAACTCTTTCCTTCGAATCAATTTCTGAGCAGAAAATGTATATTTCATAAAATTTGACATTTAAGGATAGTTCGAGGAGCTACTCACTACGTTTGTGAGCCATAAGTTCATAAAAAGTTCTTTCTTCACTTTTACCGACTCTCGACGAGCTCTCTGCAACTCTCTTTGTTCTCTTTGTAGCTTTCTTCAGAATTCCAAAGCCTTGATATGCAATAAGAGTATACAATGGCTTAAATTTCAACTTTAAATGTATGAGCGATAAGAGTGAGAGCGGAAAAGAAACGGACAGAGCTATAGACAACCAAAAAATGATTATAGAAAGAGAAACAGAACTTTATTATGTATTTTAGGCAATTTTTAGGTATTAGCTATATATCCGATCCTGCTTTTTAGAAGTATATATTTTTTAATAAATTCAACAGCGTTTAGTTCAGAACCTCGGGGAATTTTTCTTCAATTCTGTTTTCATCTGTTTCAATCATTTTCTTAGAACTGTCTGACGCACGTATCGATATATAATTAATTATATGTATTATACTTATATATATATTATACTTTTGTACTACAATAATGCAAGTTATATGGGAGCGAATGGAAGCTTTTTTTTCTTTAAATTCAACCGTCGGTATAGTATATCAGGTAATGACAGAGGACTGAAGTGAAGCAGAGTGAAGTCCCGGTCTAGTCCGATTGACACCAGCACAATAACAATGTATGTGCCTGTAACAATTGACACGTGCTTCATTTATATTTTGTTATATATGTTATTTTATTTGTTGTGCATTGTTTACTAATTTTGGTAAAATTAAATATTAATAAAAACTTATTACGTTTATCGTCCACGTTCGCCTTTTCTTCTCGACGCGTGCCAGACTAGATATGCGACGGCATATGTAAACGCGTGCGTATTTCAAAAAGACGTTACATTATTTTTATTCTATTATGAAAATTTTTCATCCTTTTTGGTCACGATAACCATTAATTATAACTCTTCGAACACTTTCGTAGAAATCAGCAATCGGAATCCAGTATCAATACTTCAGAAATAAAGAAGGAATGAAGATCCAAATGAAAATTGCAGCTGCGCTGGTGCTGCTACTGATGCAGATGCAGTGCGCGAGCGCGGGGCCCTTGGCCGCAGGGATCTGCTACGCCGGCTGCGCCGGCCTGATTTGCGCCTGTTTCGCCGCGGCCGGTTTCACATTCGGGACCGTCACGACGGCAGTGATCGCCGCCACCCCGGCACTGGCGGCGTGTAACACCGCGTACGCCACTTGCGAGGCGGCTTGCGTCGCCGCGATAATGGCGACTACGCCGTGATTTTTCTTCTTCTTTTGTTCTTTTTAATTATCTTACAAATTCAATGCCAGCGAAATGCGACATATAATATTATACATACATATATTACATGTATAAATAAATGAAAGTAATGTGTTAAAACAAAATGCTGACTAAATATATATCTATTATATGAAGCAGATAATAAGTAAAAATGCCACAACATTATATGTAGATCATTGTTACTAAGTATTATCAGGTATTATATTAATGAATTAAAGGTTTCTTTGGCTTGTAAACTGCTGTATGATAATGTAGCAATGTTACACAAATAAATAAAACGAGTAATTTGAATATGTATATACCAAGGTAAGCAATGCTCAAACTCGTTATAACAAATTCAATTAAATATTTACACGAACTATTGTTTTTATTTGGTAATTTTAGATTTAATTTGATATTTTTTATGATTTAAATTCTTTTTTTCTAAATGAAAAAGGCTAAAGTATTTCCATTAAAATGATCTTAACAACAAAATGAATATTCTATATACGTTTGGACATCTGTACAAGACTGAACTTTTTTCGAATTATTTGTTTTTTTTATATATTGTACAAGCAAAAAAACTTGAAGGAAGTTATTACCGAACTAATAAACATCTATCTTCGTAATAACACATCATGTCTGCTTCTATATATATATATATATATATATATATATATATGTGTGTGTGTGTGTGTGTGTGTGTGTGTGTGTGTGTGTGTGATTAGAAGCAGAAATGGAGGGAGGGGGTCTACGGAGCACTCGGCTACGATTGATGCGAAGCCTATATTGTATTTTGTAAATAATATAAATATATATAAATACAAAATATATTATGAATGAGGAGCGGCGATCAGGCGCACAATATGATTATTAATTAATATGCAGCTAATTATATTATTGTTGTACATATCGTCGATTGCGTATAAAAAGATGCTATCTTAACGCCCACTTCAATATATGTGGGTGGGTGGGTGTGAGTGTGTGTGTGTGTGTGTGTGTGTGCACTTCTCTCCATCTCTCTCTCTCAAGCTCCGCTACGCCTTCTCGCTGATGCCATTCTTGTACAGCCGAAAAAGCTTGGGCGGCTCGCTCTTCGTCTTGGTGACCGCGACAGTCGTAAGCGGAGCCGAGCTGGTGGCCATCCGAGAGGGCGGGGAGAGAGGCCGATGCGGCCGCGATGAGAATGGCGCCCGCGATCGCAGGATAAGCGTGCATGTGGTATGGCCAGATGACGGCGATGCGCTAGCACTTGTCCTTCATGCGACGGTTCTGGAACCAGACCTGGAGAGAAGACAAAAAGGGAATCGTGCGTATTAGATTATTGCGCGCGTGCGTGTGTGTGTGAATTAAAGAAAACCGTCATGAACATATATCAATGCCCCGGATAGCAGCGCGTGCTCTTCACGGTTTGGCTCCAGTGTGCATGTGCGAATGGGCCCTATGCTTTACTCGCACTCTCGTGCCATTACATTACCTTGGAAAATTAAGGTTTCGGAGTCCCATCGGAACTCATAATTTAACTCCAAGAATATATAATAGAAACCCTGTATTATAGGATTTAAAAAATTTAAGAACTCTGTTGGAAAATGAATAGCATCTTCAGTATTAACAGTAGTATCAATGAATTTACATTCCTTAACTGTACTTCGAACTTTTTCTAAAATAATACAATTAATTTCAAAAGCAGACCTATATCGAGGTGTAATTATCGATCTATCACAAAGCGACTCGAACGGTTTTTCTAATAGACTATCAACTTGAGGACAAATATGAGAAATTAGGACATCTACAGTATATAAAATTGTACCAATATTATAGTTGACTATAGAAATGTAGCCGCGATTACCAAAAATAGTTCCATTTCCAATAGTTAAGAACTTGAAAGGAAAATTAATTCGGTCTTTATAGTAATACAAAATGAAATTAAATTATGAACTTTCAAAAACGTCCATAACCGATTGTGATGAAAATTTATACATGCATATTTTTGAAATATCATAATGGCTTTTGGTGAAAACGGAATTGAAATCGCAAATTTCAGAAGATAAACGTAAAATGAAATTTATTCAAATTGATCAGAGAAAGTACGAAAAATTTAAAAACATATTGAAAATAAAAGTTATAAATTTCATTAAAATATATATTTTTGCATTTAAATATTATTATTATTATCCACACGCGCGCGCGCGCGCACACACGCATACGCACACAGAAATATATCGATTCCTAACGTACAGATATTGCTATGGTTAATGAAGTTTTACGCTAATGAAGAACACTTCTCACTCATTACGTATTTTTTTTAAAAAATCCAAAATAGAAATAATATGCAAAAATATCAAAAATAGAAATATCCGTCAAGACACATTTTAGTAGATGTAAAACTATTATTAAATAATAGTTTTACATACCGACGACGTGATGTAAACATTCGCCTTCGTGTTCTGCGATTGAACTACGGATTCATTGTCTAAAGATTCAGTGACTCGAGTCGAAGTGGGTAGTCATCGTTACCGAATACACACGATCACAATGTCGTTTGTGAATAATGTACCTTTAAATTTATTTTAAAAATACGAGATTGAATTAATGAGGAAATGAAATTGGGGAGCCTAAAAGCGAACGTTATCACACAGATAAATTAAAGAATAGATGCGGATGGAACAAAGCAAAAGAAATCAGAAAGATGACAAATAAAAAATCAGAATTAATTTGTGTGCCAACACAAATTAACCTATTTATATTTTATAAAACTTAGAATTCAACAAATAAAAAATCACTCGTATCAAACAAAATAAAAATCAGAGAATATCGTATACTAGAAAGTTTATTTTATTTTTTTTTTAAATAAGAGCAGTAAATTGAGAAATTAATTTAGACGAAAAAAATTATAAATTTCTAATAAGTATAAATAATTGTCTAAATCCAGTTGAAATTCGTTTCATGGAAATCGTTAAAATCAGTTGAATTTCATTCCTAAAAAATCGTAAAAAGACTATGATGAAAGTAAATGTTTTTAATAGTGGCTGAAATCGTTTATAATAAAAAAATCAAAGAATCATTCAATTGAATTTGAAATTATATTTTGCAATGTTTTGTTATAGACGAAATCCTTAGAATTGCCGAACACATGGTACGAGCCGTGTGCTTGAGCGCCGTGCGCGTATGCAGAAGTGTAATTAAATTATTATCAAAGAAAAAATGCATATTTCTACCCCGCTGATGTCGGCTGGATTGTCTGTCCTGGGAACGACAGTGAATGATCTATAAAGCGAACGCATTCTACTACTCGCGCGTGTGTATGCATGGTTTCGAATGAAACTAAAAATCGCGAGAATTAAGAGTGCTCCGTACCGCGATCCCAGCGCCACGATGAACTATTAAAACGGAAATGAAAATGTGTAAATCGTAGATTTCGTTTTGTCTCCTCATTTTACGTTTTACAATGTTGAAACAAATTTTATACGAATCTTTGAAAAATTCTATAATTGGGGGTATCCCTTACTGCTTTCATAATATGTTTCAAAGTTACTTTAAAAAAATAAGAAAATGTTTATCTAACTGTCGTCTGCACTATAGACATCGCCGCTTTGCAGTAACATTAAATAACAACAAATATTATAAATTTTATACGTATAGTACAGATCAAACTTGGATAGCCCCGGATGTAGAATTGAATAATGAATCGAATGAACTTTGTTTCATCTTTCTATTCATAGAATTGAGGGAGTAAAACGAAATATAAGATTTTATTATGGTTATAATGCAAGTTGTCAATTCTGTAGATAAAAAAGTGAGAAGTTTAATTTCTGATTTTTTGAATAGGTGACGCTGAAGAAAATATTCAATGCCATACAAATCAAATAAAGAATGAAGCCTGGTGCAGAATATATATATATATATATATATATATATATATATATATATATATATATATATGCAAATAAATTCACACATGCATATATACATGCATGCACACACATTGCAAACATAGTAACGTAATACGGAAATTTGAAATTACAGGGAGGTGCGAGATGTACGAGCTTAAGCCAATAAATATATATAAAAATATAATAGGAAAGTAATTGTTCTTTTCCTAACCTAAAGTATATATAATATTTATGTAGGCAAAAATGTTATTATTGCCTACGCAGATTTAATATTTATATACATCCTAAAAAATTTTTATAATCGTTTTTTATGACAACTAAAGCACTTTAATTCCCAAAATTTCAAACAATTTTATTTTTTTTGCAGGATAGTCTTTTAGCTACGATTAAAACTCATAATTTTAGGAGGAAATGAGAGTCTTGAGTATTCACAACGTGTAATTGATGCATTTGAGTTATTACTTCGATATGCACTCCTATTATATAAAACGGATAAGAAAAAGTAACGTGAAAAGAATATATAATTTTTAATTCAAATGTATAATATCATAACACCATCATTATTTTGGAATGTAGAAGAGTATGATTGTGTATTTATAGTACTGAATTTTGTGTAAGGAGTAAGTACAACTCCTAAATTAATATATTATATTATAAATATTTAAATATATAGTTATCTATATAAAGCAATTTTTAAATTTATTCTTATATTACACATCATTATACAGTGATTGGCACTTTGTATAATTTATACAATTTATATAATAAACAGCTTTTATAGAAACTTTTTGTAAGAAAACTGTTACAGATTCAAATATTAAAATAATTTTTAATGAAGTAACACTATTTGACAATAGCACTTATATATTAGAAATTACTATCTTTTTCAATAAGTATCTTTGCAATAGTTTCATTACTATCTATTAAATAGGTAATTATAAAAATTTTATTTTAAAATATATTCTTGTACGGCTAAAGTTTTCTTTAGTATTTCATACATTGTAATTTTTTGGAATAAATATGTCAGATTAAATAAAGTCAATATGTCAAAATACAAAAATTATACATATATTCCCGCCAAAAATATCACGAAATATAATACAGAAATATTTTTTGTAAAAACATATATATATATATATATATATATATATATATATATATATATATATATATATATATTGTTTTTCAATAATTATAATGTAGAATATAATATGCCTTTATATTTAGAAGCTGTACTTGCTCTCTATGTACAAACCAATCCTATTAAATATACAATCATACTGTTCTGCTTACTTTCCCAGAAGATGGTGATTTTATATTTTTCATTTAAAGTAAAAATTATATATTCTTTCCACTCTAATTTTTCACTTTTTTGCATATTGGACACCTTGCAACTAAAATAATAGTTATCTTTGTTGCATTAACATCAGATTATATCTATAATATTAATATTATCACTTACGAACAATCAAACCGCCCCTTCAAAACTCTAATTTATCATTATTTTTATAATTATTTATACTTTAAATGACCCTTTAAAATTAAAAATAAAGAAGGCCATACGTATTATACGATTTGTTTAATTATTAATACGTAATAAATTAATATGTTTGTACTATTACCTTATTGTTATTTTCTTTACATATAAGAATCTTATTATATAAATATAAATACTTCATACCCTCGTGTTCCACTCTGGGGAAGGGGAGATGAAGCAAATTGTCTTTTGGGAATCTTTACATTTTTGATAAATTTATTTAATAATTTTTTTCTTCAAAAATAGCACCTTAAATTATAGGTTTTTGTCTATCACTTGCACATTGAAATTTAAAATAACTGAACTTATTTGAATTTTGGGTGCCCGTCATGTCTCGTCTGTATATAACCGTTTGTCTCTACTTTTTTAATGAAATATATACTGATATAAATTATATATATATATGCCATTAATAATTAATAATTTCTATTGAATTATTGTTTACATATTTATTTAATTAATCATTAAATTACAATTATTATTGAAATAAAATTTTAATTAGCTATTATTTTCAATTCATAAAAAGTTAAATATGGAGATAATTAACACTTTAGGAGAGAAAAGAATAATCCATCAGAATACATGACCAAGAATTGTATCAAGACCCATCTCCATTCATCAGGTAATCGTTATGTTGATTCCTGAATTATATATATATATATATATATATATATATATATATATATATATATATATATATCTTATCGGATCAGCTGTACGACATTTGTCGAGAGGTTGGGTCGACTCTATTCGGATTTGTGGTTCATTCGTTTAGAAAATCGTAAACACTCGCATGCTGTCTATCAAATCGTATACAATGCGATGTTGCCACTACTTTTTACACGATTTTGGAAACAGTGTTGAAGGAATTGATAGAATACACCAGCTGCCAGCGCAATGATACGATTTGCGCAAACGTGGACCGTGATGCCCGTAATACAGTTATTGACCATATACTCAAATACATGATTCCTTTATCTGATCATTACAGTTTTAGTATGACAAAGTAATTCATCAACACAAGCTATTGTATTAATTAAAAATAATGATTAATTAAATTTTCATTTAATTGAAAATAATACCTTATGAATATATATATATATATATATATATATATATATATATATATATATACATATATTGATAAAAATTAAAAAGTAGTTATAAATTATTACAAGTTAATTCTCAACCCTGAGATATGTATACCTAAGGGTATATATATATATATATATATATATATATATATATATATATATATATTTTAATGTGGATTCATAAATATTTTTATCGGTCTTACAGCCTTTATACAATAAAATATTATACTAATAGAATGACAGTCAGACTCTCCTAGTTTATAGTAACCCCCATAAAATTGAAAATACAAATTACTAATAACACATAAAATAAAAAATCAATTAAATTAAAAATTAAAAATTAAAAATAATACAAATAAAGTAATCTATATTCTATGTTAATAAAGGAGAATCAGATTTCCCCCACCAGCTTAAATTTAAATTTATGTTCCTCGAAAAAGTCCTATTTTCGTAACGTAGATGGGGGCTACGCTGTGATTTTATCACCAAGCCACGTAGAACCTAAACTTGCGAATGTATCTTTTTATAAAATGTTCTATATCATATTTAATTTTAAATAAATGAAATATACAAATTGGTTTTTAAACGTAGTATTTTTATTATTTATAGTTATTGTATCATTTTCGTATTGTAATTAAATTTTTGGTCATTCTTACTGTTGCAGGTTGAAATTTTAATTGCAATATTTATTGTAAAAACTAAGTAAGAAAAAATGATAATAAAAAATCAACTACGACTCTTAAAATATTAATACAAAGATCTTATTTAACCTATAATTAAAAAAATAACAATAATTAAGCATAAATAAATTTAAAAAATGTTAAAAACCTATTTTTAAAAAAATGGTTAACAAATTTAATTAAACGGTAAAAAAGAAATAACAGAGAAAAATTTAACTAAAAGTTAAAACATAAAACTATCGCCAGAAAATATTAAATATGAAAAATATTAAAATATAAAATATAAACAAATTATGCTCCAATGAGCAAAAACATCCGACTAAGTTTAGGTAATCTGGAGGCATCCCCGCTATAAGGATCGATTCAATTTCAGGTAACATTATATCATATTATGTTGCAAAATTCAGAAGGGATTTTATATAAGACCTATATATATATCTATATTTGGAACACTGCATCAGACAAATGACACAATCTTTATTCGAATTGGTTTTTTAAATTTTTTAATATAAATCGATAAAAACAATTGAAATTTGTTTTCAAATATTATATAATTTTTATTAATTTATTATTTTCTAAAATACGCTTATTTAGAATAAGTAATTTAAAAATAATTTAATACAATAAATAAAATAATCTATTTTAGATAAATATCAAATAATGATTTAATTATTTTTTTAAATTACATAATTTTATATTAAGAATAGTCTAGAGTGTCATTATGTTCCATATAATTAGTATTTTTATATTCTTTACCCGATAGAATCAAGTACGGTTCTGTCAAATTATAGATTACCATTCCAATTTTAGATTAAAAATACAGATTTATAAGATAAAATTGTAAAAAAAAATAATACAATAAAAATGTAATTGTAAAGAAAAAAGTGCACGGCAATCCTGACAAATTCAAATTTATTTAGATAATACGCAAAGCTATAAAAATTTAATATTTTTATTTACTACTTTCATATTATAGCATTGCAATAACAAAACTAATATTTTATACATAAAGCCAATAAAATGAAAATATTGAATTTCTTTATATCTAAAAATTATACGTGTAAAGAATGTCAACTTGGTTTTCTATAAAATGACGAAGAAAAATTCCTTAGATTACATTCCTCGTACTAAAAAATAATTCCAAATTTAAGTGTAGAAAAAAGGAGTTATAATGGCTGATTTATTGCGCAAGAATAGATTAAAAGTAAAATTTTACAGGAATACTAAAAAATTAGAAACAAATCAAAGAATGACCAACAAAAGCTGAAAAAATACTTTCAAAACTTTCAGAACAGAATCGAAAATTAGCGTTATACATCACCTCGTAGGCATCTAATAATTTTGAGTAGGCTGAAATCTAGTCACTACGAACTAAAAATAATTGAACTATTATGGTTATAAAATAGACAAATCTTAGAATGAAAAATTTCAACATTGTTATAGTAAAATTAAGAAAAAGGTATAAACTAGGTCCTTTTATTTCTGTCTAGTAAATAATAATTTTATTTCATATGCAAGTTTGAATTACTATACTGCAAGAAATTAATATTTATAGAATAATAATTTATTATGTTATTTGTTTAATAAAAAATAATTTAATAGAATACATAAACTAACAGTTTGAAAGAATTATAAAATAATAAAGTCTATTGTGTATTGGATTTTGTCATCCCAAAAATTAAGTATAATAATTAATTTTACAATTGTTGACCTTAAACAGACAATTTTGTATATCTAAATTTTCGAAAAAAAAAAATTAATTTGAAAATATTATTCGCTGTTATCTTTATACTTATTTCAATATTCATAATTAAGAGACCCCATTCTATTCATTAATGAAATAATTAATGTCATTTAATTTTTTATCATTTTTTTTTGTAACATTCCATAAATCAAAGTTTCGTATAAAATTGTGTAAATCATTGGTAAACAAGTTTTGATATAAACTCAATATGAAGTTACTATATATATATATATTAATCGTTTGCGACCACCACGGCCCTTGACATTTTTGAGTAAGTAATTTGGTTAGAAATTAGGAGTATGGAGATTATATATGTTAATGTGTATGTAGATACGCATACATATATGCGTATTTCAATCAAACACTGGATGTCGAGCCGATGTTTCTTTATTACTGCTCGTCTCCTAGTATCCTTATCTTCTACACTTAAATATACTATATATATATGCATGCATAAATTAATAAATATTTCCATCAGTGTTACAGTCCAATATAAATTAAAATTAATACATAATAATATCAATACATATACATATCAAAATTAATACACATATATATGCATATCTCTCTCTCTCTCTCTCTCTCTCTCTCTCTCCTCTCTCTCTCTCTCTCTCTCTCTCTGTGCGTTTGCATGTGTAAATTTATATATATATATATATATATATATATATATATATATATATATATATATATATATATATATAATAAACTTCTTGTGACAAATGATTAACTACTCCGCTACTTATTTCATAAGAATATTATAAAATATAAATTTTGTATGGATCATTTATAATTTACATATTTAACTTGGGCTACTACGGTCCTGATTAATACTAGAACAATCGATAAAACAGAACAGCATTTTTTGTACACTTCGAGTTCCGTAAACTTCCACAGTATATTACAAATCAGGCGCTTCAATCGATTTTAACTTCCGTCAGAGGTATGGAGCACTCTTAAAGACCTCACAGGAGGCATACATAATACAATATACAGTATTCAAAAAAATATGTAAAGGGATAGTGTTCGGTCCATTTTTCTTAAAAAATATAAATACTATATAGAAAATATAAACACTATATTGAAATATAAATACTAGTATTGATCAGTTTTATTCAAAATATTTTTTGAACTCTTATGTATATTTGGAAACAAATATGAAAAATCATTATTTGAGTGAATCTTCAGAAACTTTTTTCATAAAAATTTAATTTGCATAAAAAATAACTATGCTATTCATAATCAGGACATATTGGAAGAATTCATCGAAAAATTTAAACGAACATCCAAATTGTAAGCACGCTTCATTTCTTTGAACAGTCATCCTTTCAGAAAACTGTATTTTGAATTTTCTTGATACTTTTAATTCGTGGAACAAATAAAACAAAAAAATTAAGCAGAATGGCAGAAGGAGGAAGAGGGAAGAGAGAGAGCGAGAGAGAGAGAGAGAGAGAGCGAGAGAGAAAAAGGAATATTAAAAAGTGTCTCGGAAAGTCCGAACGTAGTAATAATGGAGCAGAAACTCCGCTCGGCTTACATGGGAAAAGCTTATCAAAAATTAGCTGGAGATGTTACTTCAGATTTGTCCGGTAAACGTTGTTGTCTTTGAAATAAATCTCTTGACGATTCTGCGTGAGAAAGCAAAAGTCAACGCGAGTAAGGGGAAGTAAAGAAGCAGAAAGAAGTAAGGGAGCCGAGATTTAACTTTTTACTCCCTCCACGCTCACTACATACCCCCACTCTTATATCTTCAAATACATGCATTTGAACGAGCAACCTATGATGTCTCTATCCTGTAAAAAATAAGCTATAGCGCGCGAAAAATGTGCCGTTTGAAATATTAATATGGTGTTTCGTAAGAAGGAAATAAAGACAAGAATATATCTATATTAGAATATTAATTAAAATTATTATACTATGTAAATGAAATAAGAAACGATATTAATATATAATAAAAGTTAGCTTTATTCGATAAGTATAATACTGCGCGGCTGCCAAAAGCGAAGTGTTTGTATCCGCAAAAACATCTCTATGCACACCCCCGCACACATCGCAACTCCCCACCCCAAGTATAGCGAGCGCCAATCCGTGCATCGACCGTCCTTCTCCCTCGCTGGTTGTGTACGCTGCAGCTGCTCCCATGCAGCGTCGCTTAATTGCGGGAATTCCTCGGCGGTCATAAATGTGCATCGTCTAGCTTCAGCTATGCGCATGTAGGTTTGTTGGCCATCGAACTCAATTATAAAATGTAGTTCAAATATTTATTTGAACAGAATGCCCATACATATCGATTCTATATGAATAATGTATATTTTTAATGTCCGTGTCCTTTGCGCTATCAAGTGATTCAATATTATTTGTATTCATAAACTATTATAAAATACATATTTGCTATAGGTATAAAATACTTATTTTTGATCGTTTAAGCTATTTTTTATTACCTAATTATATTTCGCGGTTATAAAAGGAGTGTAAAAGGACATGACAAAATACGGTTTCGTGACACGTCGAATGTAGTCGTATTACGTCACAAACCTCACAGGGTGTCGCCGCCTTGCGGCCATTTCTGTTCCGAAGTCCTGCCGTGTAGTTTGACCAGATTTGACATGATTTTAGCGGAGTTACCACTCTTTCCACTCTGTCTACCCCCATATTAAAAAGAAAGGGTTTAGTTTGAGAAGAGGTTCTGCCTTTTTCTATTGTGGTAAAGAGAAAGTAGGGGAGTCATAAGTAACGCGTGTCGTACACAGCGCCAAAACCAATGGTTGCGAAAACCATCAAAAATTAAAAATTAAGCAATTCTAGCTGTAGCATTAAATATATGGAAAGTTATAGTAGATTATAGCAGAGGTTATAGCAATAGATCGATTTTGCTACTGACATATGGGTGTGCGTGTGATATATTCCGCGCCTTTACGATTGCCTGATTCCCCATCATATTCCCCACCATTGTATATCAATACTACGTTTGCTTAGAGAGAGAGAGAGAGAGAGAGAGAGAGAGAGAGAGAGAGAGAGAGAGAAAGAGAAATTACTATTCTTACAATACGCTATATATAGACTTATGAAACAGCTGATGGAGACTGCATCAGCTATCAGCTGGTATTTGCTGATATATGCCAATCTATCACCATGCTCTTTTATGCTTTCTATAATACAGCCAGAAACAATACAGCTTTCTAATATGAGCAGATATCAACAGATATCAGCCTGTATTGCAACCGCATTGCAACGTTAGCACGCGTGACGTGACAGAGAATACACACACAACACACACACACACACACACATATATATATATATATATATATATATATGTACACATATATACATATCGGAAAAAGAGAAAAAGCGTACATCGCCCGAGACTTTCCTCGCAACTGCACTCACAGTTCTCAGCTGCATCGTTTGAATCATGCTGTTGCGCTTGTTCCAGCAGTGCGTCCTGCCCAGCAGCGCAGAAAGCAAGTCGCAAGCTGCGGCGGCTTACGTTAAAACATAAAGGAGTCACGGAAAACGAAGCCGTTTTCTGACTCCTCTTGAATTTTTTTCCAAAGTTAGCTATTCGGATGCTAACAACAATTGCAAGTTCAAGGGATAGTGTTAAAAAAAAAAAGAAAAAATAAGGGCAAGTAAAGTAAAAATTCATAACAACAGAGTGAATTTTTTTTTGTTGATCGAATGATAGCCGCGAAAACACCAATTATCCAACATCACAACACCTACGATGTCGGGAGAAGAGTGCAAATGTATGAATACTCAAAATCTAAGCGAGCAGGTCATTGGACTTATCGATCTCCCAGTCGAAGTAAGGACCTTCATCCGTTTTTTTATGCATAGGTTACAAGTGACTTTTTTTACTACGAGATAGAAATGTGTTTGAAAGAATATTTTAATCATTATCATATTATGGAACATTCTCATATTTTTTCCTTGGCCATATTTTTGGTTGGGCATAAAATGATTTGATTTTGCCCTTGTGAGTTGCTGTATAACGAAAAAACGAAGAAAAAAAATGGATAAGGCAATTTTTAAATTACATTACCAAAAATAGACGCCTTCGTTTATTTTTGGTTTGACATTTGATGAACTCTAGTGGACGCCATTTTTAAAATACTTATAGCATAATTTTTATAGGCAAGGTTACGTCTGTATGAACTGCAGTGTTGCACAGTCCCTTTGCCATTATTCGTTTGTTTATATCATTTTAAAACGCCTTACTTACAATTTATTAATGTTTAAAAATCCAAGCATTCATTTAATTTGTTTTAGTTATGAAATCATATTATTTATGAAGATGATTTTTTCTAGGTATTTCTACACATTTGTTCATTTTTGGATGCGACAACATTGATTCATAATTTGAGTTTAGTGTGTAAACAATTCCATGATATTTTAAATGACGATTCTTTGTGGAAAGCAAGAATTAATCAAATTTGGCCAAATGTCAATTACCCTACTTTACCTTCTGGTCAGTATCAAAAAGAATTATGGATTTTCTAGACTTTCATTCATAATTTTTATTCTGCTATTGAATAAGAAATTAAGCAAAGTTTTTGATATTAAAATATATAGTTTGTTACTTCTATTGGAACTTAAAAACTGATATAATAACGAACTAGTAATAATATAGTTAGATCCTCTTATTAGATTTTATTAATTTAATGGTATAATGTTAGAGTATGTTTCTAACTCACGTAATTCAAAAGTAATAACATGCATGAATAAATAATATTATTTTTATAGTATTCTTTTGATTAAAGTTTATCACTAATTTGTTAAGCATAACTAAATTTGCTTTAAAATTATAATTGAAACAAATAACATAAATATCACTTAAATTAATTAAATTTCAGTTTAATATAATGTTTTCATGCTCTAATAATTATTGCAAAATATAAATAAAAATGAATGTTTTTAAATTGATAATACCGAAAGAAAAAAATAACAGTTACAGTCACAGCTCATATAAATCTAAATCAAACTATAACAGCATTTTATTGTTATTTATTAAATAATTAATGAAAAAGCATTGTGACAACACATTCATAATAGGTTGTCATATATTTTTTGTTTAACTTTTATAATATAATGATATATTTAAAAAATGTAATTAAATATTATTCTGTAAATGAATATTTCTTATTCAATAGTTATGATATATATATATATTAATAAAAAATAAAATTTATAATTTTATTTACAGTTGAGGAAGATGAATTATTTTGGAAATTATCTTATGTTGCAATTGAGAGACAAGCAAAATTATGGAAAAATCAAGATTTATTAGAAAAAATTAAATTAAATAATATTCATTACAGTACCATTGATGGGCTTCTTTTAATGCATGTAAATATTCATTTTAGAAATTTCTAGAACTTTAATTTACTAAAAGGGAATATTTATTAAACTTTTTATTCCAATTCTCCAGGATGGCAACATCTGCATATCTGGTGGACGAGATCGTTCTTTAGTAATATGTAATTTAGAATCAGATGAATGTAATCGACCCGAACCTTCCACTGTAAGTAATGCCCATGATGGATGGATTTGGGATTTGACAGCTATAAATGACACAGTTTATAGTTGTAGTTGGGACCGTACGGTTAGAGCATGGTCAATGACCAATACTGGATTAAGACATTTAACAACTTTTGAAATGTAATTAAGCAAAACACAGCACATAAACGCCAATTAGTATTATTTAAAACTTGTTGCTGAAACTATTCTGATTCTTGTAATAAATTATAATTTTCTGAATAGATTTTTTTTAACTTTTTAGAATAGTTTATGGTGCTTTGTTATGTGTGACTTCATGTCCAGAGTTAACACTTTTAGCCACTGGTTCTTATTGCAAAAGTGTTTTAGTCTTTGATTCTAGAAGTGGAAGCTATCCAATTACAGAATATAAACCTCATCAAAGAGCTGTTATAAGGTTAGCAATGAATTCAAATTTTATTCTCTCTGCAAGTGAAGACAAGACTGTGAATATATGGGATTGCAGAGCAGGACGTTCAATGAAATCAATTATGGTAATTTAGAGAAATTTTTAAAATAATTAAACATTTAAAAGAAAAATAGTTGCAATATAAAATATTAATAATAATCAAACAGAACTTATCTAACTAAAACTTCATTAATTGTAAAAATTTAAATATTTAAAAATTAAATTAGTTTAAATAACTAGAATTATATAAAAGTATATTTTTTCATAGATCTCAAAAGAATCATTTCCGATGAGTCTGTGCATGCAAAAAGATATCGTATACGTTGGTGATAGTAGTGCAAAACTTCACGTTTTAGACCCGAAACAGAATTTTTATATATATTTTATTATATTTTTTATAATTATCATTATTACTTGTACTAACCTTTTTTTCAAAATTTTCATAAATACGTAATTTTTAATATCAGAAAGTTTTTAAAGATACCATAGTTTGCAAGTAAAATAAGTCGTTGGAACGTTATACTAAATAATGCACATTCAAAAAACTTATTTTTATATGAACAATGATATATTTTTTTATAATATTGGCGCATTATTTAAATAAAAAAGAAGGCAATAATTTTTTTTTAATCGAAAAGAAGCTCTTAATTGACAGATCATTATATTAAAATATACCTATGTCTCTTTATTGATATAAAACAATTATAATATGAAGGATACAAATCAATTCCTCGCGATCTCCGAAAAAGCGTTCTTACATTAGACGTAAGTATATAATATATAAATAGAAAAAGTGGTATTTTGTTCCCTGAATTTCTGATTAGTTAATTCATCAATGAATGAGTGATATAACGTTATTATTATCCATAACAATGTATATTCAATCAAAGAAAATAATTTCAGCGTAGGATTGTTTAACTCATCATGCGCAATGGTTTTTTAAAACTTTAACTACATTCTAAAATTGGTCTATTTCATAAGGATTTGTACTGTAAGAAAAACATATGTTACTGTGTCACTGAAAACATATATTAGAATTCAAAAATTGAAAGTAGCGCATGTAAAATTATTTTCATTGACATAATATGAACATTTGTAAAATTCAAAGAAAATATTTATTATGGTTGTTTGAAACCTTTAAAGCCGCTGAATGTAAGTTTCCATGTTGATTAGGGATATTTTAACTATTTAATTAAAGATTTACTACTTCGAATATCTGATTAACTACTTCGAATATCTGATTAACTACTTCGAATATCTGATTAACTACTTCGATATCTGATGTGATATGATTTTTAATATTATATTTTTCAATAGTCTTTCGATTCTTGGCCTAATGTATTTAAAAGATAAGTCTTAAGTTTGACTTTGAAATTTCAGAATAATATTCAAAATATGAATAACACATTATTGAAAAAAACTATTACAAACCAATATTATGTCAGTCGCATTTTCGACCACTTTCAGTTTCACAAAATATCTCATACTTGCAGACTGAGTGTTAATAAAAATTATGTTTATATTGAGAAAAAAATATATAAAAGACGAAGATGAAAAGAATGTCGAGCGTTAAAGTATAAAAATATTTTACTCTAATGTATAGAGATAATATATAACTAAGTGGACATATATAAAATGCACTTCAAATACAAAAATATATAATTTTATCCAATACAAAAATGTATAATTAACTTAATATTAATTATATTCGATAACTATATAATACATTTTTGTAAAATCGCTTACATGTAAATACTTTTATATATATTATTGGGCTGGGACAAGTATATATACGCGAGCCTTGTTGACGATTATGGGTTGGCTATGACTTTCTGAAACCATAATTTTCTGATACGTCGCATTCTGGCCCGTATGTAGCTAATTTGTATACTTGATTGGTGTAAGAAAATGTATTATATTAATTTCGAATGCTATATACTTTATTGTGAATTTCCGATCGATTCTTCTGTTTTGCCATAGATGTGGCAGATTGGGCGTATCAAAATGTAGTTATACAATGATCAGCTCAATTGTACTACTTATTTCACTTATACCTTACCTTTTCACAATTAAAAATTTGACAAAGTTATTTTAATTATATCGCAGATATATTATGAAAGCCATAAGTTTCTTATTCAGAATTCATGATTACATCGCAGTATTCAGAAGTAAGTCTGATAAAACTTTTTGTACATAACTAGCTATACGAACTGTCAGTTTATATATTTGTCAAAACTGTCTTAAATTATTTAAGAATGAAAAGTTAGCGATATATGTATAAATTACTTACATTATACAAATGTTAACCAATTTAAATAATAAGTCTTCCATAAAAGTGAAATGATATAGCTTCAGAAGTAATTTAATGTATACTTAGTTGAAAATTGGATTTTATATTTATTAATTTTTTTTAACAATTTAAATCGATTTTAAAGTTACTGCACATAAATTAATACAAACAAAAACTTTTATTTTAATATAATTTTCAACTAAATAATTATATCTGTGGTCAATTACACCTCTAAGATTTATATTTAATTATGAAATGTTGTATAAGAATTCTAAAATTCTTTTTATTTATAATCTATTAAACAGAGTTCAATAGCATTAATGTAGTATTACTTAGAGAAAATTTTGTTAATTATTAAAAATGGAAATTCTCTAATAGAAATAATAATTTTTGCTGTACACGATGAAATTGAAAATTAAAAAAGGTTATTTAATAGTAATTGCTTGATGTGTTTTAATCAAAATGTTAGATGTACTAATAACATATACAGCTGTATATTTATAATTTAGTAATTGTGGTGATTATACCATATATTTTACAAATTACAGGATGTGATAATAGCTGTTCATATATGTATTGACAATATTATTGTAAAATATATTACTATAAGCAATGTATGTTAATCAATTTTATATGCATAGTGCAAAGGTATTTATAAAATGTTATGGTGGTAAAAAGTTTATGAAATATATAAATTTTATGATATTATAGTCTATTGTATTATTGATTGTATCTGATTAAAAACGATCCATAATTTAACTGTGAAGAAATACAATAAAGAGATTTCAAAAAATTTATAATTATAATATATACGTTCTATGAATGCTTTATTAGTTTGTTACGAATATACAATAATAGTAATATTCACCGTCGGTAAAAAAAATTTTTATATTTTTTGTTTTTGTTTTATTTAAAGATTTATTGAAGCCTTTCTCAGGATTATTTAGCTAATGTTATAAAAAATCTGTGACATGAACATATAAATAATTACATAATTTTATATATCGCTTACAAAGTTACGATTTTCTATATATATGCATATATATATATATATATATATATATATATATATATATATATATATAATATGTTTACAATTTTAGTATACAATTTAAAGTTTTCTATATCATAAAGTTACATTCTTTTAGAAATATAATGATATTAGATACTTAGATATTTTTATATGTGGTACGATAAAAATTGTTTCGATATTATAAGATAATTTTATTTTGTTTGTTGCAGTTTTCTATTAATAATATGTCTTAACTGCTGTACAAGGAGCATTTCCATAAAACATGGTTGGTCTCTTTGCTTCGCTTCCACAAATACAAGTCGAGTTGTTATAAAGCTAATTCGAGCTAGAAAGACAAATAGATTGTAAGGATTGGACGAATTCGATTTATTCTAACAAGTTTGACTCTGTGACATTACTATCTTTAAACCGCGGGGATATTCTCTGACTATAAAAATCTTGAAAATATGTTTTGCCTTTATGTTATTCTTCGCTAGTTATGGTGTTTTTTATTTGATTTATGGCTTTCAGACGTAGCGATTCACATATAGATCCAGATGTAGTTGACAAAGGTTGAGGCAGGAATCTCTGCTACTGTAGCTAATTTAGCTAGCCTATCTACTCCCTCGTTTCCTTTAATTCCAAGATGGGCTGAGATCCACTGGATTTTTAAGTGGTGTTTGTTTCATCTACTTCTAGAAAATGATTATATTTATTTTTAATTTTTAAAATGAATGGGTTTATTTTTGTACCATTGTGAATCTATGCTAGACTTTGGAGGATACTGAAAGGTTCTGTAAAAATTCAAATATATTGTTTTTTTTTGTTTAATTTTTTTTTTAATTGTTTTTTATGTTATATCGAGGAGTCTACATAAAGCTAGGCATTCTAGATTAAAAATTAAAGCAAAATTATTGACAGTTTTACTGTTATAAATATTGAGATCTGGCCAAATCCAAGCCGATCCAACAGATATCGAGCCTGTTATTTGGCTACTATCTGTATACAATGGAAATTGCTTGAGTATTTCTGACGAATTCGTTCAATATTTGGTTAGCATTGTTACACTTTTGACATTGCAAGCTTAACTCTACATTAATTGGAACAGAGATATGCAGACTTAAAATTTTTATTGTAAATAGTAAATTTTCTATCCAGATAATAACTAATTATATTTAAGACTTTCTTGCTTTTTTTTTGCTTTATTTTGTTAAAATGAGAGAAGCGACATATTATAGTCGAAATTGATTCCCAGGAAGCGTGCAGATGCGTACATTTTACAGTATAGTTATTTATTTTGATAAAAGGATTACCTGGCTCTATTTCTCTATTATTAATGTTCAAAAGAACCATTTTATTAAGAACCAGACTTAGGCAAATTTCTATGCAATACCATCGGCAAACTGAGATACATAGATTATTTTTTAGATTTTTGGTTATGTTGATTACATATAATATAAATAAAGGAGGGAACGGCACTCCTCCTTAGACAACACCTTTATGTAGTGCTATTTGCTCTTCTCCGATACAATCAGAGTTAATATATTTTTCACGGTTTAAATACTGTACAGACATGAGAGAAATTTTTTACATGCCTATGAATGCAAATTTTTTTTTATCGGAACATGTGTTAACATTATTGTATACACTTTCTATGTTTAGAAAGGCTGCCAAAACTGCCTTTATTTTGTTAAAAGCCTTTTCGATTTTCAGCGTTAAATTAACTAAATTCTCTATGCATGACATTTTTTTTCTAAAGCTCGTTTGCGTGTATGGAATTTTATTGTTAACTTCAAGCCACCAGTGCATTCTATTTTTAATTAAGGCTTCTAATAATAATAGTAATATCCGTCAAGACACATTTTAGTAGATGTAAAACTATTATTAAAAACATTATCTCAAATTCTTAAAAATATTTCAGACAACATAATGTTTCTGCATTTAAGTAGTTTTTATGTATTTTGTGATAAAAATCCAAAATGTGTCAAAAACCATAACGATATTAATAATCAGCATACCAAATTGGAAATACGCCAATTTTGAGCGCAATCAGACATGGGTGCTTTCAGAAGTATAGCTAGAATTCGCAGATTTTCGAAGCAAATCTAGATGAAATTGTTAAATTTTTCTTAAGAAATATCGATTGTACCAAAAAAATAAACAAAATAATAAAGATGCACTTTTATAAGATTTGCAACTTGTTTTTGAAAAAATGTTTTTAAAATATTCTTATTATCCGAGTAAATAACAAAAACCACAATTTTTATGCTTTTTGCATTTTTCGCCATTCAATTTCAATTTCACCAAAACAATACTATGATATTATATATATCATAATATATATCATATTAGATATATCATTATAAGTACCGCAAAAGCATAAGTGCATAAATTTTCACCAAAATGGAATGTGGGCGCTCTTCCGAAGTCTTGACCGAAATGTATATTTTCAACAACGTTTGAATGACAGCAAAGCAAGAGCTCAAAATGTGTTAGTGTTTATTCGTATATATATATATATATATATATATATATATATATATATATATATATATATATATATCACTTTTCACTCTACTCTCGCTCCTGTAGTTCTCTGTCGAGGTCGAACGCACTCTAAGCTCCCACCCCTGTCTGTGCGAGAGAGACTTCTCAAAGCTTCCGACGCAACGCATTGATACACGTTCAAAACGATTCAAACTCCCCCCCCCCCCTCAAAATGGGGTGGTGTACATATCGTCGATTCCGTATAAAAAGGTGCTATCTTATGATCTCCCGTTTCAAAAACGTGCTTTCTCAGCGTCGACTTCGAGAAGGTGCTATTTCACAGACCATTTTTTTGCTTTATTTTCAGTTGGTATCAATACCTACATATTCGCGGTATGTAATTTAAAATACGAACGTAAATGATATATATATATAGAAAAAAATATATAGACGACTTATACGGGAAATATCCCGTTCGGACAGTGTAATATGGTCTCCAGGATTCTGACAATGACTTCTACGGGGAATATCGAGTTCGGACGGTCGAACACGGTGTCCAAGTGTCTCTTAACGACTTCTACTGGGATTTCTGTTTTCGGTCGGCGGAATAAGATATCGAAGTGAACGATTTCCAGGACTACCTTTAGAAGTCAGTCAAAAACACCTGGATATCATGCTCTACTGTCCCGACACAAAGCTACCCGAAGAAATCGTCCCGAGATGCCTGGACATCGAATTCTACTATCCGAACACGAAACTTCCTATAGAAATCGTCCTCAGACACCTAGAAATCGTATTCCACCATCCGAACTCGATATTCCCCGTAGAAGTTATCGCCAGACTCCTGGACACCGTATTTCACCGTCCGAACACGAAACTCCTCGTAAAAATCGTCTCCAGACATCTAGACATCGTAGTCCACCAGATTCCACCGTCAGAACTCGATATTCCCCGTAGAAGTCATCGCCATACATTTGGAAATCGTAGAGATTTTGTGCTACAGAGAGTATCATATTAGAGATTTTATACTATATTCTAAGACTTAATAATTCTTGTAAATAGCAGTTAAAAAATGAAAATGCACTGCTCGCACATAAAAAAACGATGAAACCGCGGGTTCGGCGACTCGGCGATCTCGGCGCTGGCAGTTGTTTTGACATCATTGTCCGCGGCGGCTCGAACCGCCGCAATAGCGTAGCGGGGTGGACAGTGGACTTGAGCGCAGACGCAGACGACGAATGAAGGAACCCGTTGGAACTGTATAACAGGAGGAATCCCAATCGGCAAGGGACAGAAACGAAAATTGACTAAACAGCAGAAGTTGGAAGAAGAATACCGAAGAATTTGGGGTGGTTTGATAAACGGACTAGCAACTTTGCGTTATGTAAGGTATAGATCTATAGTTTTATATATATTATATATATATAACACTTTCATCGGTAAAATTATTTTGTTTTGCGAAATGACGCTAGTGTTAGTTGATCGCGCAAATTAAATATAGATAAATTACTCTTCTCTGCTACTCAAGACGCATTTTTTAATATACCAATATTTCGGAGGTTTTTTACTTCGAATTTGGTGTCTTGTTATTAAAACCGTGAAAAGCTAGATAATATAAACTCGGGTAAGTTCTGTAATTCTGAGATTCGTGACATCGATTCATAAGAAAATTATTCGAGAAAGCTGATAGAAAACAGTATATTATGGGTTATGTGTTTACACTTTTTCAACAAAATATATTTATGTTTATGTTATTTGTTAAGTGTTTTGACAAAAATTACAGTTTTATGTTTTCATCTATTTAATTTTACAAATATAAACTACGAAGTTTCGAGTATTGTTATCTTTGAAACAAAATTTTATACTAAACAAAAAAGTTTTTTTTTGTTATTTTATCGTTCGATGCTATGTTTCGGAAATAATTGACATTTTCTGAACAATTTCGGATATTTTAAACTTGGAAAAATAGTTATGCCAAATCATTCGTATGAAAACTAATTGTTTAATTAACTCTTTCCTTCGAATCAATTTCTGAGCAGAAAATGTATATTTCATAAAATTTGACATTTAGATAGTTCGAGGAGCTACTCACTACGTTTGTGAGCCATAAGTTCATAAAAAGTTCTTTCTTCACTTTTACCGACTCTCGACGAGCTCTCTGCAACTCTCTTTGTTCTCTTTGTAGCTTTCTTCAGAATTCCAAAGCCTTGATATGCAATAAGAGTATACAATGGCTTAAATTTCAACTTTAAATGTATGAGCGATAAGAGTGAGAGCGGAAAAGAAACGGACAGAGCTATAGACAACCAAAAAATGATTATAGAAAGAGAAACAGAACTTTATTATGTATTTTAGGCAATTTTTAGGTATTAGCTATATATCCGATCCTGCTTTTTAGAAGTATATATTTTTTAATAAATTCAACAGCGTTTAGTTCAGAACCTCGGGGAATTTTTCTTCAATTCTGTTTTCATCTGTTTCAATCATTTTCTTAGAACTGTCTGACGCACGTATCGATATATAATTAATTATATGTATTATACTTATATATATATTATACTTTTGTACTACAATAATGCAAGTTATATGGGAGCGAATGGAAGCTTTTTTTTCTTTAAATTCAACCGTCGGTATAGTATATCAGGTAATGACAGAGGACTGAAGTGAAGCAGAGTGAAGTCCCGGTCTAGTCCGATTGACACCAGCACAATAACAATGTATGTGCCTGTAACAATTGACACGTGCTTCATTTATATTTTGTTATATATGTTATTTTATTTGTTGTGCATTGTTTACTAATTTTGGTAAAATTAAATATTAATAAAAACTTATTACGTTTATCGTCCACGTTCGCCTTTTCTTCTCGACGCGTGCCAGACTAGATATGCGACGGCATATGTAAACGCGTGCGTATTTCAAAAAGACGTTACATTATTTTTATTCTATTATGAAAATTTTTCATCCTTTTTGGTCACGATAACCATTAATTATAACTCTTCGAACACTTTCGTAGAAATCAGCAATCGGAATCCAGTATCAATACTTCAGAAATAAAGAAGGAATGAAGATCCAAATGAAAATTGCAGCTGCGCTGGTGCTGCTACTGATGCAGATGCAGTGCGCGAGCGCGGGGCCCTTGGCCGCAGGGATCTGCTACGCCGGCTGCGCCGGCCTGATTTGCGCCTGTTTCGCCGCGGCCGGTTTCACATTCGGGACCGTCACGACGGCAGTGATCGCCGCCACCCCGGCACTGGCGGCGTGTAACACCGCGTACGCCACTTGCGAGGCGGCTTGCGTCGCCGCGATAATGGCGACTACGCCGTGATTTTTCTTCTTCTTTTGTTCTTTTTAATTATCTTACAAATTCAATGCCAGCGAAATGCGACATATAATATTATACATACATATATTACATGTATAAATAAATGAAAGTAATGTGTTAAAACAAAATGCTGACTAAATATATATCTATTATATGAAGCAGATAATAAGTAAAAATGCCACAACATTATATGTAGATCATTGTTACTAAGTATTATCAGGTATTATATTAATGAATTAAAGGTTTCTTTGGCTTGTAAACTGCTGTATGATAATGTAGCAATGTTACACAAATAAATAAAACGAGTAATTTGAATATGTATATACCAAGGTAAGCAATGCTCAAACTCGTTATAACAAATTCAATTAAATATTTACACGAACTATTGTTTTTATTTGGTAATTTTAGATTTAATTTGATATTTTTTATGATTTAAATTCTTTTTTTCTAAATGAAAAAGGCTAAAGTATTTCCATTAAAATGATCTTAACAACAAAATGAATATTCTATATACGTTTGGACATCTGTACAAGACTGAACTTTTTTCGAATTATTTGTTTTTTTTTATATATTGTACAAGCAAAAAAACTTGAAGGAAGTTATTACCGAACTAATAAACATCTATCTTCGTAATAACACATCATGTCTGCTTCTATATATATATATATATATATATATATATATATATATGTGTGTGTGTGTGTGTGTGTGTGTGTGTGTGTGTGTGTGTGATTAGAAGCAGAAATGGAGGGAGGGGGTCTACGGAGCACTCGGCTACGATTGATGCGAAGCCTATATTGTATTTTGTAAATAATATAAATATATATAAATACAAAATATATTATGAATGAGGAGCGGCGATCAGGCGCACAATATGATTATTAATTAATATGCAGCTAATTATATTATTGTTGTACATATCGTCGATTGCGTATAAAAAGATGCTATCTTAACGCCCACTTCAATATATGTGGGTGGGTGGGTGTGAGTGTGTGTGTGTGTGTGTGTGTGTGCACTTCTCTCCATCTCTCTCTCTCAAGCTCCGCTACGCCTTCTCGCTGATGCCATTCTTGTACAGCCGAAAAAGCTTGGGCGGCTCGCTCTTCGTCTTGGTGACCGCGACAGTCGTAAGCGGAGCCGAGCTGGTGGCCATCCGAGAGGGCGGGGAGAGAGGCCGATGCGGCCACGATGAGAATGGCCCCCGCGATCGCAGGATAAGCGTGCATGTGGTATGGCCAGATGACGGCGATGCGCTAGCACTTGTCCTTCATGCGACGGTTCTGGAACCAGACCTGGAGAGAAGACAAAAAGGGAATCGTGCGTATTAGATTATTGCGCGCGCGCGCGTGTGTGTGAATTAAAGAAAACCGTCATGAACATATATCAATGCCCCGGATAGCAGCGCGTGCTCTTCACGGTTTGGCTCCAGTGTGCATGTGCGAATGGGCCCTATGCTTTACTCGCACTCTCGTGCCATTACATTTCCTTGGAAAATTAAGGTTTCGGAGTCCCATCGGAACTCATAATTTAACTCCAAGAATATATAATAGAAACCCTGTATTATAGGATTTAAAAAATTTAAGAACTCTGTTGGAAAATGAATAGCATCTTCAGTATTAACAGTAGTATCAATGAATTTACATTCCTTAACTGTACTTCGAACTTTTTCTAAAATAATACAATTAATTTCAAAAGCAGACCTATATCGAGGTGTAATTATCGATCTATCACAAAGCGACTCGAACGGTTTTTCTAATAGACTATCAACTTGAGGACAAATATGAGAAATTAGGACATCTACAGTATATAAAATTGTACCAATATTATAGTTGACTATAGAAATGTAGCCGCGATTACCAAAAATAGTTCCATTTCCAATAGTTAAGAACTTGAAAGGAAAATTAATTCGGTCTTTACAGTTATACAAAATGAAATTAAATTATGAACTTTCAAAAACGTCCATAACCGATTGTGATGAAAATTTATACATGCATATTTTTGAAATATCATAATGGCTTTTGGTGAAAACGGAATTGAAATCGCAAATTCCAGAAGATAAACGTAAAATGAAATTTATTCAAATTGATCAGAGAAAGTACGAAAAATTTAAAAACATATTGAAAATAAAAGTTATAAATTTCATTAAAATATATATTTTTGCATTTAAATATTATTATTATTATCCACACACGCATACGCACACAGAAATATATCGATTCCTAACGTACAGATATTGCTATGGTTAATGAAGTTTTACGCTAATGAAGAACACTTCTCACTCATTACGTATTTTTTTCAAAAAATCCAAAATAGAAATAATATGCAAAAATATCAAAAATAGAAATATCGGTCAAGACACATTTTAGTAGATGTAAAACTATTATTAAATAATAGTTTTACATACCGACGACGTGATGTAAACATTCGCCTTCGTGTTCTGCGATTGAACTACGGATTCATTGTCTAAAGATTCAGTGACTCGAGTCGAAGTGGGTAGTCATCGTTACCGAATACACACGATCACAATGTCGTTTGTGAATAATGTACCTTTAAATTTATTTTAAAAATACGAGATTGAATTAATGAGGAAATGAAATTGGGGAGCCTAAAAGCGAACGTAATAATTTTTTTCTTCAAAAATAGCACCTTAAATTATAGGTTTTTGTCTATCACTTGCACATTGAAATTTAAAATAACTGAACTTATTTGAATTTTGGGTGCCCGTCATGTCTCGTCTGTATATAACCGTTTGTCTCTACTTTTTTAATGAAATATATACTGATATAAATTATATATATATATATATATATATATATATATATATATATATATATATATGCCATTAATAATTAATAATTTCTATTGAATTATTGTTTACATATTTATTTAATTAATCATTAAATTACAATTATTATTGAAATAAAATTTTAATTAGCTATTATTTTTAATTCATAAAAAGTTAAATATGGAGATAATTAACACTTTAGGAGAGAAAAGAATAATCCATCAGAATACATGACCAAGAATTGTATCAAGACCCATCTCCATTCATCAGGTAATCGTTATGTTGATACCTGAATTATATATATATATATATATATATATATATATATATATATATATATATATATATATCTTATCGGATCAGCTGTACGACATTTGTCGAGAGGTTGGGTCGACTCTATTCGGATTTGTGGTTCATTCGTTTAGAAAATCGTAAACACTCGCATGCTGTCTATCAAATCGTATACAATGCGATGTTGCCACTACTTTTTACACGATTTTGGAAACAGTGTTGAAGGAATTGATAGAATACACCAGCTGCCAGCGCAATGATACGATTTGCGCAAACGTGGACCGTGATGCCCGTAATACAGTCATTGACCATATACTCAAATACATGATTCCTTTATCTGATCATTACAGTTTTAGTATGACAAAGTAATTCATCAACACAAGCTATTGTATTAATTAAAAATAATGATTAATTAAATTTTCATTTAATTGAAAATAATACCTTATTAAATATATATATATATATATATATATATATATATATATACATATATTGATAAAAATTAAAAAGTAATTATAAATTATTACAAGTTAATTAAAAAATATCTCAACCCTGAGATATGTATACCTAAGGGTATATATATATATATATATATATATATATATATATATATATTTTTTTTTAATGTGGATTCATAAATATTTTTATCGGTCTTACGCCTTTATACAATAAAATATTATACTAATAGAATGACAGTCAGACTCTCCTAGTTTATAGTAACCCCCATAAAATTGAAATACAAATTACTAATAACACATAAAATAAAAAATCAATTAAATTAAAAATTAAAAATTAAAAATAATACAAATAAAGTAATCTATATTCTATGTTAATAAAGGAGAATCTGATTTCCCCCACCAGCTTAAATTGAAATTTATGTTCCTCGAAAAAGTCCTATTTTCGTAACATAGATGGGGGCTACGCTGTGATTTTATCACCAAGCCACGTAGAACCTAAATTTGCGAATGTATCTTTTTATAAAATGTTCTAAATCATATTTAATTTTAAATAAATGAAATATACAAATTGGTTTTTAAACGTAGTATTTTTATTATTTATAGTTATTGTATCATTTTCGTATTGTAATTAAATTTTTGGTCATTCTTACTGTTGCAGGTTGAAATTTTAATTGCAATATTTATTGTAAAAACTAAGTAAGAAAAAATGATAATAAAAAATCAACTACGACTCTTAAAATATTAATACAAAGATCTTATTTAACCTATAATTAAAAAAATAACAATAATTAAGCATAAATAAATTTAAAAAATGTTAAACCTATTTTTAAAAAAATGGTTAACAAATTTAATTAAACGGTAAAAAAGAAATAACAGAGAAAAATTTAACTAAAAGTTAAAACATAAAACTATCGCCAGAAAATATTAAATATGAAAAATATTAAAATATAAAATATAAACAAATTATGCTCCAATGAGCAAAAACATCCGACTAAGTTTAGGTAATCTGGAGGTATCCCCGCTATAAGGATCGATTCAATTTCAGGTAACATTATATCATATTATGTTGCAAAATTCAGAAGGGATTTTATATAAGACCTATATATATATCTATATTTGGAACACTGCATCAGACAAATGACACAATCTTTATTCGAATTGGTTTTTTAAATTTTTTAATATAAATCGGTAAAAACAATTGAAATTTGTTTTCAAATATTATATAATTTTTATTAATTTATTATTTTCTAAAATACGCTTATTTAGAATAAGTAATTTAAAAATAATTTAATACAATAAATAAAATAATCTATTTTAGATAAATATCAAATAATGATTTAATTATTTTTTTAAATTACATAATTTTATATTAAGAATAGTCTAGAGTGTCATTATGTTCCATATAATTAGTATTTTTATATTCTTTACCCGATAGAATCAAGTACGGTTCTGTCAAATTATAGATTACCATTCCAATTTTAGATTAAAAATACAGATTTATAAGATAAAATTGTAAAAAAAAATAATACAATAAAAATGTAATTGTAAAGAAAAAAGTGCACGGCAATCCTGACAAATTCAAATTTATTTAGATAATACGCAAAGCTATAAAAATTTAATATTTTTATTTACTACTTTCATATTATAGCATTGCAATAACAAAACTAATATTTTATACATAAAGCCAATAAAATGAAAATATTGAATTTCTTTATATCTAAAAATTATACGTGTAAAGAATGTCAACTTGGTTTTCTATAAAATGACGAAGAAAAATTCCTTAGATTACATTCCTCGTACTAAAAAATAATTCCAAATTTAAGTGTAGAAAAAAGGAGTTATAATGGCTGATTTATTGCGCAAGAATAGATTAAAAGTAAAATTTTACAGGAATACTAAAAAATTAGAAACAAATCAAAGAATGACCAACAAAAGCTGAAAAAATACTTTCAAAACTTTCAGAACAGAATCGAAAATTAGCGTTATACATCACCTCGTAGGCATCTAATAATTTTGAGTAGGCTGAAATCTATTCACTACGAACTAAAAATAATTGAACTATTATGGTTATAAAATAGACAAATCTTAGAATGAAAAATTTCAACATTGTTATAGTAAAATTAAGAAAAAGGTATAAACTAGGTCCTTTTATTTCTGTCTAGTAAATAATAATTTTATTTCAAATGCAAGTTTTAATTACTATACTGCAAGAAATTAATATTTATAGAATAATAATTTATTATGTTATTTGTTTAATAAAAAATAATTTAATAGAATACATAAACTAACAGTTTGAAAGAATTATAAAATAATAAAGTCTATTGTGTATTGGATTTTGTCATCCCAAAAATTAAGTATAATAATTAATTTTACAATTGTTGACCTTAAACAGACAATTTTGTATATCTAAATTTTCGAGAAAAAAAAATTAATTTGAAAATATTATTCGCTGTTATCTTTATACTTATTTCAATATTCATAATTAAGAGACCCCATTCTATTCATTAATGAAATAATTAATGTCATTTAATTTTTTATCATTTTTTTTTGTAACATTCCATAAATCAAAGTTTCGTATAAAATTGTGTAAATCATTGGTAAACAAGTTTTGATATAAACTCAATATGAAGTTACTATATATATATATATTAATCGTTTGCGACCACCACGGCCCTTGACATTTTTGAGTAAGTAATTTGGTTAGAAATTAGGAGTATGGAGATTATATATGTTAATGTGTATGTAGATACGCATACATATATGCGTATTTCAATCAAACACTGGATGTCGAGCCGATGTTTCTTTATTACTGCTCGTCTCCTAGTATCCTTATCTTCTACACTTAAATATACTATATATATATGCATGCATAAATTAATAAATATTTCCATCAGTGTTACAGTCCAATATAAATTAAAATTAATACATAATAATATCAATACATATACATATCAAAATTAATACACATATATATGCATATCTCTCTCTCTCTCTCTCTCTCTCTCTCTCTCTCTCTCTCTCTCTCTCTGTGCGTTTGCATGTGTAAATTTATATATATATATATATATATATATATATATATATATATATATATATATATATATATATATATATATATATAATAAACTTCTTGTGACAAATGATTAACTACTCCGCTACTTATTTCATAAGAATATTATAAAATATAAATTTTGTATGGATCATTTATAATTTACATATTTAACTTGGGCTACTACGGTCCTGATTAATACTAGAACAATCGATAAAACAGAACAGCATTTTTTGTACACTTCGAGTTCCGTAAACTTCCACAGTATATTACAAATCAGGCGCTTCAATCGATTTTAACTTCCGTCAGAGGTATGGAGCACTCTTAAAGACCTCACAGGAGGCATACATAATACAATATACAGTATTCAAAAAAATATGTAAAGGGATAGTGTTCGGTCCATTTTTCTTAAAAAATATAAATACTATATAGAAAATATAAACACTATATTGAAATATAAATACTAGTATTGATCAGTTTTATTCAAAATATTTTTTGAACTCTTATGTATATTTGGAAACAAATATGAAAAATCATTATTTGAGTGAATCTTCAGAAACTTTTTTCATAAAAATTTAATTTGCATAAAAAATAACTATGCTATTCATAATCAGGACATATTGGAAGAATTCATCGAAAAATTTAAACGAACATCCAAATTGTAAGCACGCTTCATTTCTTTGAACAGTCATCCTTTCAGAAAACTGTATTTTGAATTTTCTTGATACTTTTAATTCGTGGAACAAATAAAACAAAAAAATTAAGCAGAATGGCAGAAGGAGGAAGAGGGAAGAGAGAGAGCGAGAGAGAGAGAGAGAGAGAGAGCGAGAGAGAAAAAGGAATATTAAAAAGTGTCTCGGAAAGTCCGAACGTAGTAATAATGGAGCAGAAACTCCGCTCGGCTTACATGGGAAAAGCTTATCAAAAATTAGCTGGAGATGTTACTTCAGATTTGTCCGGTAAACGTTGTTGTCTTTGAAATAAATCTCTTGACGATTCTGCGTGAGAAAGCAAAAGTCAACGCGAGTAAGGGGAAGTAAAGAAGCAGAAAGAAGTAAGGGAGCCGAGATTTAACTTTTTACTCCCTCCACGCTCACTACATACCCCCACTCTTATATCTTCAAATACATGCATTTGAACGAGCAACCTATGATGTCTCTATCCTGTAAAAAATAAGCTATAGCGCGCGAAAAATGTGCCGTTTGAAATATTAATATGGTGTTTCGTAAGAAGGAAATAAAGACAAGAATATATCTATATTAGAATATTAATTAAAATTATTATACTATGTAAATGAAATAAGAAACGATATTAATATATAATAAAAGTTAGCTTTATTCGATAAGTATAATACTGCGCGGCTGCCAAAAGCGAAGTGTTTGTATCCGCAAAAACATCTCTATGCACACCCCCGCACACATCGCAACTCCCCACCCCAAGTATAGCGAGCGCCAATCCGTGCATCGACCGTCCTTCTCCCTCGCTGGTTGTGTACGCTGCAGCTGCTCCCATGCAGCGTCGCTTAATTGCGGGAATTCCTCGGCGGTCATAAATGTGCATCGTCTAGCTTCAGCTATGCGCATGTAGGTTTGTTGGCCATCGAACTCAATTATAAAATGTAGTTCAAATATTTATTTGAACAGAATGCCCATACATATCGATTCTATATGAATAATGTATATTTTTAATGTCCGTGTCCTTTGCGCTATCAAGTGATTCAATATTATTTGTATTCATAAACTATTATAAAATACATATTTGCTATAGGTATAAAATACTTATTTTTGATCGTTTAAGCTATTTTTTATTACCTAATTATATTTCGCGGTTATAAAAGGAGTGTAAAAGGACATGACAAAATACGGTTTCGTGACACGTCGAATGTAGTCGTATTACGTCACAAACCTCACAGGGTGTCGCCGCCTTGCGGCCATTTCTGTTCCGAAGTCCTGCCGTGTAGTTTGACCAGATTTGACATGATTTTAGCGGAGTTACCACTCTTTCCACTCTGTCTACCCCCATATTAAAAAGAAAGGGTTTAGTTTGAGAAGAGGTTCTGCCTTTTTCTATTGTGGTAAAGAGAAAGTAGGGGAGTCATAAGTAACGCGTGTCGTACACAGCGCCAAAACCAATGGTTGCGAAAACCATCAAAAATTAAAAATTAAGCAATTCTAGCTGTAGCATTAAATATATGGAAAGTTATAGTAGATTATAGCAGAGGTTATAGCAATAGATCGATTTTGCTACTGACATATGGGTGTGCGTGTGATATATTCCGCGCCTTTACGATTGCCTGATTCCCCATCATATTCCCCACCATTGTATATCAATACTACGTTTGCTTAGAGAGAGAGAGAGAGAGAGAGAGAGAGAGAGAGAGAGAGAGAGAGAGAGAGAAAGAGAAATTACTATTCTTACAATACGCTATATATAGACTTATGAAACAGCTGATGGAGACTGCATCAGCTATCAGCTGGTATTTGCTGATATATGCCAATCTATCACCATGCTCTTTTATGCTTTCTATAATACAGCCAGAAACAATACAGCTTTCTAATATGAGCAGATATCAACAGATATCAGCCTGTATTGCAACCGCATTGCAACGTTAGCACGCGTGACGTGACAGAGAATACACACACAACACACACACACACACACACATATATATATATATATATATATATATGTACACATATATACATATCGGAAAAAGAGAAAAAGCGTACATCGCCCGAGACTTTCCTCGCAACTGCACTCACAGTTCTCAGCTGCATCGTTTGAATCATGCTGTTGCGCTTGTTCCAGCAGTGCGTCCTGCCCAGCAGCGCAGAAAGCAAGTCGCAAGCTGCGGCGGCTTACGTTAAAACATAAAGGAGTCACGGAAAACGAAGCCGTTTTCTGACTCCTCTTGAATTTTTTTCCAAAGTTAGCTATTCGGATGCTAACAACAATTGCAAGTTCAAGGGATAGTGTTAAAAAAAAAAAGAAAAAATAAGGGCAAGTAAAGTAAAAATTCATAACAACAGAGTGAATTTTTTTTTGTTGATCGAATGATAGCCGCGAAAACACCAATTATCCAACATCACAACACCTACGATGTCGGGAGAAGAGTGCAAATGTATGAATACTCAAAATCTAAGCGAGCAGGTCATTGGACTTATCGATCTCCCAGTCGAAGTAAGGACCTTCATCCGTTTTTTTATGCATAGGTTACAAGTGACTTTTTTTACTACGAGATAGAAATGTGTTTGAAAGAATATTTTAATCATTATCATATTATGGAACATTCTCATATTTTTTCCTTGGCCATATTTTTGGTTGGGCATAAAATGATTTGATTTTGCCCTTGTGAGTTGCTGTATAACGAAAAAACGAAGAAAAAAAATGGATAAGGCAATTTTTAAATTACATTACCAAAAATAGACGCCTTCGTTTATTTTTGGTTTGACATTTGATGAACTCTAGTGGACGCCATTTTTAAAATACTTATAGCATAATTTTTATAGGCAAGGTTACGTCTGTATGAACTGCAGTGTTGCACAGTCCCTTTGCCATTATTCGTTTGTTTATATCATTTTAAAACGCCTTACTTACAATTTATTAATGTTTAAAAATCCAAGCATTCATTTAATTTGTTTTAGTTATGAAATCATATTATTTATGAAGATGATTTTTTCTAGGTATTTCTACACATTTGTTCATTTTTGGATGCGACAACATTGATTCATAATTTGAGTTTAGTGTGTAAACAATTCCATGATATTTTAAATGACGATTCTTTGTGGAAAGCAAGAATTAATCAAATTTGGCCAAATGTCAATTACCCTACTTTACCTTCTGGTCAGTATCAAAAAGAATTATGGATTTTCTAGACTTTCATTCATAATTTTTATTCTGCTATTGAATAAGAAATTAAGCAAAGTTTTTGATATTAAAATATATAGTTTGTTACTTCTATTGGAACTTAAAAACTGATATAATAACGAACTAGTAATAATATAGTTAGATCCTCTTATTAGATTTTATTAATTTAATGGTATAATGTTAGAGTATGTTTCTAACTCACGTAATTCAAAAGTAATAACATGCATGAATAAATAATATTATTTTTATAGTATTCTTTTGATTAAAGTTTATCACTAATTTGTTAAGCATAACTAAATTTGCTTTAAAATTATAATTGAAACAAATAACATAAATATCACTTAAATTAATTAAATTTCAGTTTAATATAATGTTTTCATGCTCTAATAATTATTGCAAAATATAAATAAAAATGAATGTTTTTAAATTGATAATACCGAAAGAAAAAAATAACAGTTACAGTCACAGCTCATATAAATCTAAATCAAACTATAACAGCATTTTATTGTTATTTATTAAATAATTAATGAAAAAGCATTGTGACAACACATTCATAATAGGTTGTCATATATTTTTTGTTTAACTTTTATAATATAATGATATATTTAAAAAATGTAATTAAATATTATTCTGTAAATGAATATTTCTTATTCAATAGTTATGATATATATATATATTAATAAAAAATAAAATTTATAATTTTATTTACAGTTGAGGAAGATGAATTATTTTGGAAATTATCTTATGTTGCAATTGAGAGACAAGCAAAATTATGGAAAAATCAAGATTTATTAGAAAAAATTAAATTAAATAATATTCATTACAGTACCATTGATGGGCTTCTTTTAATGCATGTAAATATTCATTTTAGAAATTTCTAGAACTTTAATTTACTAAAAGGGAATATTTATTAAACTTTTTATTCCAATTCTCCAGGATGGCAACATCTGCATATCTGGTGGACGAGATCGTTCTTTAGTAATATGTAATTTAGAATCAGATGAATGTAATCGACCCGAACCTTCCACTGTAAGTAATGCCCATGATGGATGGATTTGGGATTTGACAGCTATAAATGACACAGTTTATAGTTGTAGTTGGGACCGTACGGTTAGAGCATGGTCAATGACCAATACTGGATTAAGACATTTAACAACTTTTGAAATGTAATTAAGCAAAACACAGCACATAAACGCCAATTAGTATTATTTAAAACTTGTTGCTGAAACTATTCTGATTCTTGTAATAAATTATAATTTTCTGAATAGATTTTTTTTAACTTTTTAGAATAGTTTATGGTGCTTTGTTATGTGTGACTTCATGTCCAGAGTTAACACTTTTAGCCACTGGTTCTTATTGCAAAAGTGTTTTAGTCTTTGATTCTAGAAGTGGAAGCTATCCAATTACAGAATATAAACCTCATCAAAGAGCTGTTATAAGGTTAGCAATGAATTCAAATTTTATTCTCTCTGCAAGTGAAGACAAGACTGTGAATATATGGGATTGCAGAGCAGGACGTTCAATGAAATCAATTATGGTAATTTAGAGAAATTTTTAAAATAATTAAACATTTAAAAGAAAAATAGTTGCAATATAAAATATTAATAATAATCAAACAGAACTTATCTAACTAAAACTTCATTAATTGTAAAAATTTAAATATTTAAAAATTAAATTAGTTTAAATAACTAGAATTATATAAAAGTATATTTTTTCATAGATCTCAAAAGAATCATTTCCGATGAGTCTGTGCATGCAAAAAGATATCGTATACGTTGGTGATAGTAGTGCAAAACTTCACGTTTTAGACCCGAAACAGAATTTTGAGCCTGTAAAGAGTTACAAGACTGAACATGGAAAAAGTATTACAGGTGTTTATGTTGATTCGGGGTGTCTGATAACCAGTTCTTTAGACAGAACTGTACAAATATCAGGCCCAACAGATCCTCCACAATCATTAGCATGTTTACAGTACAGTAATGGTGAAATTGCAAGTGTAAGTATATTAAGAGTAGATACATAAGTGGTTTTCTTACTACATCTCCAATACTAAGATAATATTTATTCATTTTAATTTAATTGATTTTTTATTCTTATTTTATAAATTCTCTTTTATTTTTTAATAGATTGATTATCTGAATGAGGTACTTGCTGTTTCTGGTGTAGATACAATAGATATTTGGCGACCAAAAGCCAGAAAAAAGTGTTCTGGTGTCTAATGCTCACATAAAATTTTTAATAATATAACGCGAACAATAGATGAACTCCATAATAAGATTGCTAATTAGTGATGTAATTTGCATTTGTATTGTTTTTATTAAAAATATTACATATTTTTTGGCTAATTAATTGTGTATATGTATTATTTATATTTGTGTTATTTAAATTGTTAAGATCCTTAAGCCTATTTTTATATAAATAATATTTTCTTTATTAAAATAATTATTGAAAAACAATATTTTTATTCTTTAATATCCTCTTTATTTATAATCTTTATAAAAAAGTGAATAATTAAAATCAAATGAACTAAATACTAATAATTTATTTTATTATAAATTATACTTATATCGACTGTTGTAAATTTAATTAATAAATAGTTTTATAGGTCTTACAGTTTTTATACAATAATATACTATACTAATATAATGAGAGTCAAACTGTCTTTGTTTTTAATTAGACCCGTAAAATCTTATATGGAAATTATTACTACAAAATAAAATAAATATTAAATTAAATTAAAAACTAAAAAAATAAAATAATCTATATTCTATGTTAGTATAGGACAACCTGACTATGCTCACCACCTTAAATTTAAGTTTACCTTTAATGTTTGATGTTTCAAATTGCTTCTGTTCATTTTCAAGGACTAAACTTATTTTCTTAATTTTTATTTTTATTTTGGTTCTATTTTTTTAATTATTAATTTAATTAAAATTTTATTTTATTTTTTAGTAGTACTTTCCATTTCAGATTCTACAGGAGTGATTATAAACAAGAATAGCTTAACTGTCATTATATTAGTATAGTATATTATTATATAAAACCTGTAAAAATATTTATTAAAGACCGATAAAAATATTTATTAAATTAAATACTGTGAGTGTTCACTAACTCCACCAAATGTCCACAATACTAATAAAGAAATGATTTAATTTTTGATGAGTATAGCTTAAAAAAATAGAGAAAAAATAATTTTCAAGCTTCATGGTGCATTATCCATATCCTTAAGCCGAATTTTTAAGCAATAAGGTACTGATAATTATATATTTAAAAAGTAGACTTCTAATGTGAATTTAGAATTATATATGCTTGAGACAGAATTAAAAGAATTAGTTTTGAATAGACACAAAATTTATTTTGGATGTTACATCAAAAACTTGAAATAAAACGTTTTCACATTGGGATATTAGAATTCATTTAGAAGCAAAAACGATATTTTATTACTTCAAAATAATAACAGAAAGCTGAATAATATTTCAAATTCCAAGTATTTTTAATTAAGAAACCCGAATCATATGAACAAACAAAACAAATATAATATTTAACTTCATTTCATGATCAAATATTCGTTTTATTAACTCCACAGACAAAGTTTATATGTGCAATAATACAAATTTCATATAATAATGCATTGTAATTGTATTACATATTCGATTTATGTATTTAATGACAATTATTCATATATCGTATTTAATGAAAATTTGAAATCATCGAAATTCCGTGTAAATAAAATTCTTACTCGATATTTCGTCTTATAATGTCTTAACTCAAGTTATAAGCTTTACAATTAAAACTCTAAAACATCGTTCTTATTCAAACATAAATACATAGGATTTTACTAAGTTCAAATGAATGAATGTGTTTTAGTTATTTAATTAATATCATTTTATTGTTTGAAACATCTTTTAAAGCTATAATTAAAACATTTTTCACCTAATGTTGAGTAGAAAACTTTATTACTAGAAATTTTGAACTAGGATTATAATAAATTTTGGTACGAATTTAAGTTATATTAGAAGTCATATTTTTGTATTAATTTTCTGAAATTACATGAAAAATGTTTAGTTCATATTAAAGTATTATTTTTACAAATCTGAATAATTACATTTTGTAGGACGTTTTTAAAATAAAATCTGATCAAATATAGTCCTTAACGCTGCATAATTTATAATATTGTTCAATAAGATCAATAAATTTCTCTAGTTCAATTATTATATTTGAAAATATCAATATACTAATATGGAGAAATATAAAATTAGCATTATAAAGATTTAGAAATGCTCATACAGTAAATATATGAACCAAAAAAAATCAATACTCGACTGATCCTATTTGAATTTCCCGCGCTATTTCGGCACAAAAGCGGAAATGCTCGTCTGCTCCGCGGTTTGCGAGAGCGCTATCGCAGGCGCGCTCTTTCAATTGTCTAACTCCTTAAATCGCTCATTAAAAAAAAATTCCAACTTCTCCCTCACACTTTATTAATTATAGTCACGAACAAACTCTTTCAACTCTAATTTTCAAAATATATCTCCGAAGCTAGGCGAGGAAGCTTCTACGGAATAAAAAAAAAAAGGAAAAAAAGGGAAAAAAGAGCTAGGAGCACGCCGGCAAAATGCGAGGCACGCTCACGGGCCTGGGCATAAGTACGCGCCGCAAATCATCAGCGACGTCGACCGATCTGGCCATGATGCACCAGCCCCGGGCCGCGGCGTCTGCCTCGGTGGCGACTGCGGCCACCGCATCGCGCAGCAGCATCAGCATCAGCGGGAGGACCGATCGCATTATCAGCGGCTCGTCGTCGTGCTGCGCCGTCGCGGCGGCATCAACGACGTCGTCGGTGGCGACCGTGACGACGACCACTGGTACTGGCGGCACTCACGGCGGCGGCGGCGGCTCAAGTAGTGGGGGACTTCCGTTCGTTCGCGGCGAGGTCAGACGAGACGGCTGGCTGCGCTCGGTGCTACTCTTTAAAAATACGATGAAAATGGCGTGGCAACCGCAAGAAGAAGGACTTCGGCAGATCCTGACTCTGCTCAAAGAGTCTCACAGTCCGAACACGGAAACTCAGCGCGCCGTTCAGCAAGTATCCTTTTTAAACGAGTCCCCATTGTCTCCGACACGCCGCGTTCGGCGTGGATGGATTTTCACTGTGTTATATACAAGTGCGAGTTTCGCGAACGTGTGCATTGCGAACGTACGATGTGTACATGGAACCTGGTGTGTTCTATTGCTTTAAAGCGCTCGTCGAGCTGCTTTTTTCTTCAGTGGCTAATTCTACAAAGAAGCTTCCCCGTGTACACGGGCTCGTTAGAAGTGGAAAAGGTCAGATGTATATATATATATGTATATATATATATATATATATATATATATATATATATATATATGCGTGTGTGTGTGTGTGTGTGTATGGACGTACACTGGAGCACACGAGCCTCCCATCCCTGGCTCGATCCGGCCATTTTTTCATTATCGCCCGGGCATGTTAAATAAATTGTTTTACTTCGATTTATGTTTTTTTCGTAATTTTATCAAGGCAGGCATATCTTATCAAAACGGATCTTATTACTGATGGTTTGCTTTCACCGCGGGTAGAGATGAATCGCGCGTGTGTTATGTATAAGTAGTGTGAAGACGTGTATGGCGAGCCAATAGATAGGTAGATATATGAGGAAGAGGATCTAAGGACGTTTTGCTTCTAACGATCTCATCGGTCTGTTTACGAAAAAAACCTTTCAAGCTTGCACGAAGGCATCGAGCTATTTATACAAAATTGATTCGCTATTAATCATGACTATTTAAAAGCAATAGATAAGTTCTAGAATAGCGAATTCTCTTTCCAGGTGTGCGTGAAAGCGACCCCCCGCATTCACTTTACCTCTATATACTTATCGTCCTGTATGCTCCTATTACTTTTAGAGTTTATGATTAGTCACGATGTTTATAAATACTTCATTTTTCTTACTCTTCTTCAATAATTGTTTACTTTTTCTTTTTGATTATTCTTTTAACACCTGTTCTCTGATTGTGAAAACTCTTCTATCTATGTGTGTACGTATGTATATGTAAATATAAAAGGTGTCGAACGACTTTTTTGCTCTTCCTTTCTCTGTAATCTGCGCGCGCGCGCTCTTGTGTGTGTGTGTGTGTGTGCGCGCGCGCGCGCGCGTGTGTGTGTGTGTGTGTGTGTGTGTGTGTACGTGCGCGCACGTGAGTACATGTGTAAGAGGTAAAGATCTAGTTAAAGCAAGTAAATATATATATATATATATCTATCTATATATATATATACACACGGCCAGTCTCATGAGACTGCCTTGGCGAAATTCGCGCATTAGCGTGTGATAATTTGTACACGGTTAAGGAGGAAAACTGGATTATTTTCTTCTTGCTTAGCTTATTACATGACACACGCACACACACACGCACGCACGCATGCACACACACACACCCACACACACACACACACACATACACACACAAAGCAATTTATTTTTGTTTTTTTTTTTAATAGTAACACTTTTATGGAAATTCAATTGGATTTATATTATGCTATAAAATTTTTATTTTCCTTAAAAAATATTTGTAATGAAAGAAATTGGAGGAGCTTAATAAATTTCCAGACTTCAACAATTATCTTATATTTGTATTAACAAAATTAACTACAGAAGGTAATGATTATATTTATGTTCAGTTTTTGTCTACAATTTTGATACACTAAACATTAATTAAATTTATTAATTTATGTAACAGATGAGCCAACAAGGTCCTTAAGTGGGCTTATTTTGAAAAACAATGTTAAGACTCACTTTCACAAATTTCATCCTGAAGTTATAGATTTTATAAAGCAAGAATGTCTGTCAGCAGTAGGAGATCCTTCTCCATTAATTCGAGCCACAGTAGGTATTTTGATCACAACTGTCACATCAAAAGGTATAACTTATTTAAATTTGTATAAATATAAAATTTCATTTAACAATGAGATTAATTTTATTAAATTCTTTCAACAGCCGACTTAAATACTTGGCCAGAATTGCTTCCAGCACTGTGTCAAATGTTAGATTCGCAAGACTATAATGTTTGTGAAGGAGCATTTGGTGCTCTACAGAAAATATGTGAAGATTCAGCAGAGCATCTTGAAAATGATACAGTTAGCTGTCCACTGAATGTTTTAATTCCAAAATTTTTACAATTTTTCAGACATACATCACCTAAAATTAGATCCCATGCTATTGCTTGTGTCAATCAATTTATCATAACTCGTGCACAAGCTCTTATAGTTCACATGGATGGTTTTCTTGAAAATCTCTTCTATTTAACATCAGATGACAATTCTGAAGTTAGAAAAAATGTCTGCAGGTATATAATTTTTAAATTTAATTGATCTAATGTTCATTGCCCGTAGTGTCATTAGTCATTTGTAATAATATAGTTTAATAATGTTATTAAATATACTAAAAATACTAAAATAATTTATAATTATTCACTACAGAGCATTAGTGATGCTTTTAGAAGTTCAAATGAATAAATTAATTTATCACATGCATAATATCATTGAATATATGTTACTGAGAACTCAAGATCAGGATGATGCAGTTGCATTGGAGGCTTGTGAATTCTGGCTATCCTTGGCTGAGCAGCAACTTTGCAGAGAAGTTCTTGCATCACATTTGCCAAGATTGGTTCCTGTTCTTGTGAAAGGCATGAAGTATTCTGATCTAGATATTGTACTTCTAAAAGCAGATGTTGAAGAGGATGAAATGATACCAGATAGAGAAGAGGACATAAGACCGCGTTTTCATAAATCAAAAACATATAATTCCAATCATGCATCTATGAACAAACACGTTGATGAAAATGGTAGTTATGATGATAAAGATCTCGATTCTGAAGATGGAGGTGATGATGATTCATCACTGAGTGATTGGAATTTGAGAAAATGTTCTGCAGCTGCATTAGATGTTTTGGCTAATGTTTTTAAAGAAGATTTGTTACCTGTACTTGTACCGATTTTAAAAGAAACGTTATTTCATCAAGATTGGAAAATTAAAGAATCTGGTATTCTTGCACTTGGAGCAATTGCTGAAGGTATGTTCAATAATTATTCAATATTGTAAATATATTTTTAATTTTACTCAATATAATTAAAAGAAATAATCTATTTTAGGTTGCATGTCTAGTATGATTCCACATTTACCAGAACTTATACCATATCTCATCAATTGTTTAAGTGATAAGAAAGCTTTAGTACGCTCTATAACGTGCTGGACACTCAGTCGTTACGCACATTGGGTTTGTGCTCAACCACATGATACTTATTTAAAGCCGTTAATGACTGAATTACTTAAAAGAATTTTGGATGGCAATAAACGTGTTCAGGAAGCTGCATGCTCTGCATTTGCTACATTAGAAGAAGAAGCTTGTACAGAATTGGTTCCATATCTTGGCTATATTTTAGAAACTCTGGTTTTTGCTTTCGGTGAACTAAATATTCAATTATTTAATCTTAAACTATTTTGTTCAACTATTATTTAAAAATAAATTAAATCTTTTTTTAATAGGCAAATATCAGCATAAAAATCTTTTGATTTTATATGATGCAATTGGTACTTTAGCTGATTCTGTTGGACGACATTTGAATAAACCAGATTACATTAATTTGCTTATGCCACCTCTTATTAATAAATGGAATGTTTTAAAAGATGAAGACAAAGATTTGTTTCCTCTTTTAGAATGCTTATCATCAGTTGCTACTGCTCTTCAATCGGGTTTTTTACCATACTGCGAACCTGTTTATAGGTAAATTAAGAAACAATTTATTAAAATTTTACACATATTAGTTTATTTTAATTTAATTTTACAATTGAAATACTAGCATTTAATTTTATTTCTTAGGAGATGCGTATCATTAGTAGAACAAACATTAAATCGGCATATGGCCTATACACAAAATCCAGAACAGTTTGAAGCTCCAGATAAAGATTTTATGATTGTAGCATTAGATCTTCTTAGTGGGTTAGCGGAAGGTTTAAATGGACACATAGAACGTCTTGTAGTAAATAGTAATATTATGCAGCTGTTGTATCAATGCATGCAGGATCATATGCCTGAAGTTAGACAAAGTAGTTTTGCACTTTTAGGTGACTTAACAAAAGCTTGTTTTCAACATGTTCTTCCTTGTATACGTAAGCTATTATTAATTATTTAAATATATTTTTTTTGTATTTGAATATTCACTGAAAAAAATTGTTACAGCGGATTTCATGCCTATTCTTGGTCAAAATTTAAATCCAGAATACATTTCTGTCTGTAATAATGCAACGTGGGCGATCGGAGAAATTTCCATAAAATTAGGTATGATTAATTAAAAAGTTAAAATATAAAGATAAGTAGTTAAAAACAATGTAAAGTGCAAAATTTATGGTAGTTTTAGGTAATTACTTTTATTCTAGTTTATTGATGATCTTGAATAAATTAAATGCTCAAAAAGATATTTATTTAAAATCTAAATTCATTTAATGTTCAGTAAAAATTTTATAATAGTAAGGGATTATCTATAAATAAATTATATTTTGCTTTTGACACAGCAATGGAAGTTATTTATAAGATATATTTCTTCCTTAACTATTTATTACAAACTCTTAAATCGTTATTATTATTAAGTTTTTATTCAGTTTCTTTAAATTATGGATTAGACAACCATATGATTATAAGATACAGTATACAAAACAAGATTGAGGTCACTTTGTCTGACCTAAAAATCTAATAAGCATTATAAAATTCCGCCAAAAAATTCGGAATGACGAAAATGAAACTCAGGCCTGAAGCAGTCTTAATTTTGGAATCAAAGTGCAATGTTTATGAGAATAAACGTGCCAATGCTTTTACTACTTGAACCAATGACTGGTCAATATTTGTATACATTAACAAATAGTAGTAATTAAATTATAAATTGTTTGAAAAATGCTAAAGTTATATTTTTCATTTACTTTTCATTTTGTTTTTATTTAGGACCTGACACAAGCTCATATATTCCTCTAGTTCTCAACCAACTGATTGATATTATTAATAGACCAAATACACCAAAGACTTTATTGGAAAATACCGGTGAGTACTTTATTCTAATTTAGGAATTAATTTTTTCTTTGTGTTATTATATAGTTTTATTAACCAATTTCTAGTTTAATATAATTTATTTATATAAAACGTTTATTTGGTTTAATAAAAACATATTTCAGGTTTTATTTTAAATTGATAATTACTTTCAAAGTATTTGTAGCAATATTTATAACTATGTAGGTATTGACCCAATTTAGGATACATAAAAATCAAGCGACACTCGGACATTTTCTTTAATCATATAAATTTAATTTCTTTTTAGTTGTCTTGTTTGATTTTTAAGTAAAAATTTTTTAGCAGACCACGTCGGAATTATTGTTAGTGAAAATGTCTGCACGAGATAAGCGTAACATATCACATGTTATTTTTATCATGTATTTAGTAGTGTGCGATCGCCTGACGGCTCAATATAAGCGTTGAATGTACCTAAATAAAAAAAAAAAAACCTAAGACCAGCATTAGAGACACAAAATTTGTAATTTCCCAAAAACAGATGTGTTTGATCATTCTTTTTTTGTTATTCTTTTTATTTATAAATCACATTTTACTGGTACATTTGGACAGTTTATATCTTTTCAATATTAAATATATTAATATTTTTTACAAATGAGTATGTATTATAAAATAATGTATTTTCTATATTTAGTTTAAATAATCCTTTAGCTAATAACTGTTCAACTGTGCACAATAATTTCATTTCATAATCATTTGTAAATCATGGGCTCACACGCTGCTATTTAATTTTCATTATTTTTTTCAGCAGCTATAATAAAGCACGGTATTGCCTTTGTTAACTGTTGGTATATCATATGTTCACCTGTGTTTACATTGTGTATTGATTGTTAACATTATTGATTATGGTTAATTAATTGCGTATTAATTAAAGTTATAAACAGCATATATTCGCCTGAGTTCACTGTTGGTTCGCTATCAGTTTGTCTTATTGTTTGTGTTTCCGGTCACTTCACTACACTTCACTTGCCTACTTACCGAAATGAAATGAAACCGTAGCCATAACGATCGGTCGCCTAGGTTATGTGTGTCCCCACGACGTCGCCCCCATGTTACAGCAGTTTGTCCGACAGTGGTGTGTAAATTTCTTTATTATTATCTTCTATTATTCAATTAATTACATTATTTTATTATTATTATTATTATTACTATTCTTATTATTCTTATTATTGTTATTATTAGCACTTTATTCAAATATATTATTGTTATTTTGAAATACATTTTAATTTAGATTTTTTGAAAATTCAAAAGATAAAATACATGTATATATATTATTAAACAAAAATTTGCAATAATTGAAGAAATTATTGTAAAAAATTTACATTAATTTCTAAATTGTATAGCTTTGTCATTATAGTTTAAACACAAAATATAAATGAATTTTCAAGGGTCTAAAATTGTTTATTTCTCTGTTTAAATATTTATTTGTAGTCTCCATTTGTCGCTCAGAAAAATGGGTGGGTATATATGAAATTAAGAATCAGTCCGAAATGTTAGGTAGGTTCACATTTGTTATCCTCGAAATAAGGTAAATTTCAATAGATATTTTGAATTATTTCATTATATTTTTGTTCAATGTTGTTAATTTCTTATATTTTATAAAATTTGACACTATATTTTTATTGTCAGACACTGACATACAGGAAACCAGTGTATTAGACTTAATATTTAAATGAAAATTTAGCCTTTCCAACTCTACAGATAGAATCCAATGATAGAAGTGCTTCTAATAAAGAAATATGTTTATTTTTTATTGTATACAATTATTGTATATTTTTATAAGAAACTTATTATTTAAATTTAGTACAATTTAATTATTTTTTAAATTATGATTCTTTTATTAAAATCAGCAAGTAGCCACATTATTTACTTTACTATTTTCACCATAATATATATTTGAATTAAAGTTTTATAATAATAAAAGTAATTTTTCATATTTTTGGACTTTCTTCAAATTTTTTCTTTGCAATCTGAAATTTGATAAATGCTTACCAATTAACAGGTGTATATCCCTAAGAAATATTCGTGATAATGAAGAAAAGGATTCAGCATTTCGAGGTATGTGTCAAATGATAGCAGTTCATCCAGGTGGAGTAGTTCAAGATTTTATATTCTTCTGTGATGCTGTAGCATCATGGGTCACACCTAGAGATGACCTTAAAGATATGTTCCAAAAGGTTGGTCTTATATATGGACATATCTTCAGTAGCTCTTTAAATTGATAGTTATTATTAAATTATTTTTAATATAATTGTTTAGATATTACATGGATTCAAAACACATGTTGGAGCAGACAATTGGAGGCGGTTTTCTGATCAATTTCCACCACAACTAACTGAACGACTTTTAAATATGTACGGCGTCTGAACAACCCCGCCTACAAATGGTACCTCATCTTCATATTTATACATAATTAATGTTTTAATTGATAACTGTTTCTATAATATTTACCCTAAATTTAATAACAATATTGAAATTATAAAAAGTTTGGTTACCAATATTAGAAAAATATAATCAATTAGTAACTAGTATTTGCCTTAAAAATTAAAAATTACTTTATGATTTGTAATAATCAAAGAAATTATATTTAATATATGTAGTATTTATAATAAATTTTTATAATGTTAATTTTAGTCTTCGTAGTTGTTATATGGGGTCAGAAAGAAAAAACTAAATAAGTTTTATTTTGTAATAATGATTGATATTGATAATGCCAATGGTACATTGAGGATGTAAATATATTATAAGTTATTTAATAAATCTTTATTTGAGGGAGTTCTGAAAAATGTAAGTAAAATCTTATCTTAAAAGAAAATAACTTGGTTAAAATATAAAAGTAAAAATTTTTTTTAGAATTTTATGATTCTTTTGATAAAAAAATTTTCACTACAAATTATTGTTTGCAAGGTGCTTTTAAATGATTCAATAAATTCATCTAACTAAATTAATTAAATTATTAAATTATGTTAATAGCCAAAAATTAACGCGTTTAGATACATTTACTGAGTCAATCAAATAAAAGTTTCTTATGTTTTGATGCAAGAAGTATATATTATTAGCACACTGTTTTCACTCATATCTTAGAAACTCCCTTCAGTAAAATTTATATTTGCTTGTCGAAATAAATTAAATCGAAATCAATTAAATTATATTTTAATTTTTAATAAACTATACAAACATTTAAAGTGTTGTTTTTTTTCAGAAGGCCACTTGAATGAGCTGGCCGAACGGGGTTGGGCGGGGATCAAAAACATGGGTGATCAGGGTGGGTGGGTGAAACCACGGCCTCTTCTCATCAACATCGTCGTCGTTATCGAGTCATGGTCACCAAACCGGCGAAATCATCGTCGGGCCCTTCTAGGGATAAAAATAAAATCAGCCTGTGCACCGTAGACTGCAGCGATAATTAGGCATTGACAGAGAGCAACGTGAGCAAGGGGTAAAATAAAGCAAAAGAAAAATTAATAAATGCGCGAGCATTTCGAGATTGTAGACGATATATAAAAAGTATAATGAAGAAGAAAAACGACACAAGAACAACTTTAAAAACAATGGCCGAGAAGAAATTCGGGTGGGAAGGGAGGGACGGGAGGGAGGGTGGGAAGGGTGGGTTTTTCTTTGTAGACATTTGACCAGTTTAATTGTAGAAGGTATCGTCATTGATACAGCTTGCGTACACACGAAAATTATTTCATAGATACCTTGGACATGTAACTGGATTTAAGTATACGTTTTTTTAATTCTGTTTTTTTAATTTTAATTTTTAATTGGTACAATAATTTTTGATAATATCTTTATGTTTTATGACAGTGACATTTCATTGATGTGGCTGTAATTACTAAAATATTTAATTTTATAATTCAAGACCACTCATTATTGAGTTAAAAAAAATTTCATTCTCAGACTAGTAAGATATGGTCATGATGATTACTTGAGTGGCTTCGTTTTAGCAGTAACTGATCATATTATCTTTTTTCCTATATAAGTAAGATGTCAAATATCATTGTTTTCTTTTTGTAAAAGTTAGAAGAACGTATATTTAAATTGCAGTATGAGACATCACAGTTAAAATAGTAAACATGCTATTCTTACCAGACAGAATAGAGCTGAAACACTGGCAAGTGTTTAATTTTCATCAAAAGAGAAAAACTAAAATGGAAAAAAGTGAATCATGTTTAAAAGTAAGACGAAAAATAATTCAGAGTTGGTGGCACCTAAAATATAGCCAAGCTATGGTACCCCGAAAATCAGCTTCGTTAGCTCGCTAGTAAGCATAGATCTCACGTTATAAAGCTCAAGATATACTGTGCGATTGAATATCCATTATGTACCTTGTATGGATGCATTTTTGCTCAAAATTGATAGGGATATTTAAAAGCTGTTTTCTAAAGGAATAAAAATATTATGCGAGCATTGCTTTATATTAAAAACTTGTAGCGTGTAGATTTTTTTCATTTTTTTCTTTTTTCGATAATGTATATTTTTATACGTTAAAATTTGATACGCATGAAGTGCCATTCCATTCATTCTCCGCCGAAAATTGTCACCCAACTTATTGTGATACTAGGTTACGCGCAACTCTAATATAACCGTATAGTGAAATTTTTTTAATAAGTCCAGGAGTGATCTTTTATGCGGCAGACCACTATGCGATTATTCATCGATTTCTTTTCTATATACATGTATTTTTATTTTTTTGTTACTGTGAATACAAATTGTATTATTGTAAATATAAGTAATGTTTTAAAGTAAATTCTTTTATGAGTAATGAATCTTTGGCATTTTACTTACGTGCCTCGCATGAATCCATTTAGCAAAATATTTTCGCAGTGTCCGTTTGAGCTATGACGTGAAATCTATGAAACTCGCTAATTTTTAATTGCGCAACAACAATCTACATACATTTTGCTTTTGGACTCACGATCAGATAAAAAAAATGTGTATATCATTCCAAACAATTCATTGATGAGTCTTGAAACAAAGCAACACTATCTTATGTTCAGTGTCCTAGTGACGTTGATTTTTCAAAATGTGGAAAAAAAGTGAACAAAAATTGCAAAAAACAATGAAACAGGAAGAAGTTTTATGACAAGGTAATGATTTTATTACCTTTTAAGAAAAAACCTTAAACAAGACATTTCTATAGAACTTTTATCAACTGAATGAATGCGTTTATGTTTTATTTCTCTATCTTACCATTGAATATAAGTGAGATACCAGTTTTGACGCAAGATATTTTGCGTAAATCGATGGTCATCGATAAGTCATTGTTGTGAATAAACTAAAAAGTTAATTAATTAATTATATATTAAATCAGCTGGCAGAGATCACTAGCTAGAGCAAGCGAGATATTATTTTGAATTAAACGGTATTTAGTAGTTGCATAATAAAATGTAACTTACGTTATTACGGGGTACTTAATGTACAAGAAATAATGTACTCATGTTACTTTAGTATGAGTCTTAATTATACAGGCTGCATATATGTATAGTTATTTTTATTGAAAATTAGTAATAATATTTTAATGTAAATGTTCATCTACGTATTTTTCCTTATTAAAACATTAGAGATAATACGCACATTCGATAATATCGAATTTTTCTTGTTTATTTAGAAAACTTTCTTGGTATATTGTTTATTTTATTTTTTTTTAAATTATTTTTATAGTGTATGTACATAATAAGAGAAACGGACGTGAAAGGAATCGAAAGCATCTCGATTAATCCCATCTCGATCTATTGTTCAAATATTTGGTGATTAAACATTGCCAAAACCTTCAAAGAATGTTTTCCTCTTTTAAAACTAGTCTTTTTCCTAGCACTGCTTGCACTAAATTTTTGTGATATTAATACTTTTTATATTACTTAAGAGCCAGTAAAATTTGCATTTGCAAAGCCACATGTTTCTAGTATAGTTTTCCGACGTTGAAAAATCTACAATCTCTTCGTATGCACGGTGTTAAAAATAATTCACATTTTTTTTATTTGTTTCTAGATATTATTAAATGTATATAAATATATATAAATATATATATATATAAAGTAATTAATATTCTTGCACAGATGTCGAAACATCAAGGTTCAATCGCTTTCTGCCATATTTATGACCATATTTTAGTGGCGTGGTGCGATTACAAAATATAATTAATAACTATTGCAACAGTTGTTCTCTTTCTGCATTTTTGACTAAACGCGCGCGGGTCACAGATAATCGATCTTGTATCGATTATGTATTATAAATACTTTTCGAATAGTTCCTAAGTCCGATTGTAAAAAAATCTTTCGATGTTCATTAATTTAATTATATATTATTAGTGAATGGAAGATTATTTCATGCATAATCGTTCTCAGGTTGCCATGAAATTTTTTACTGCGACGGGATAAACAAAAAGAATTTGAATAAAGTAAAGTAAAAAATAGATTTACAATGAGAAAATTATTTATATTTTTTCATACGTGTCGAGTGTAAATAAATGATGTATTATCGCGGGAAAAATTTTTTATAATTCTATCGGGGAACGATTTGCTCTTTCAGCGAGTTATATTTAAATATAAAAAAGTCTAAACATGTGGCTTTCCAACAATGCAAGACAGGCTCGTATATAAAACTCAGTCAAGGAAGATGCAAATTTTTAAGATAAATATTGAAATATTATTAAAAAATCTTCTATTTATACATAAATAATATTAAATATTAAAAATATTATGGTTCAAAGGGTATGTGAACTTTATACTTACTTGGGGAGAGAGAAATTTTTTCCAGATTTATTATTTTTTTTATATATATATGTCGTAAGTAGGAGTAAATGTTTAAATAAAAAGAGTGCGCGTGTGTTAATTGCAATGCCGATAAAATTAATTTTACGAACAAATAAGTAGGTCGTGATTCGATGATAAAAAAAATTTACATTAAAAAACGGGTGATGAAAAGTACCAATAAAGTGTATAAAACGATGACATGATGGATATGAGTAAATATATTGTTGTATTTTTATTATTGTTGTTGTTGCATGAGACTAGCATAATAGACTGAGCCATTCGCATGGTTAAATAACTATTAACATAATATTTCTTAATTAATGCTATATTATTGTAATTATATGGTGTGTATTATCTTAATGGTAACTTTTCGTGCAGGCAGTGTGTGGATCGAGTTCTCGTTCTTTAAAAAGATACAGTTGCTTTTCTGTGATTTAAGTTAGTCTTTTTTTTTCTTTTTTTTTAATATATTTTATTTCTTTTTTAACATGACATAGTAAAGTAAGAAATTATATAAAATAAATACGAAAAACTTCTTTGTTTTCTAGATATCGTATTGTATTTTTGTGAATAATTTTTGAAGTGCGAGAACTCAAGGCTGTTCCTAGTACCTGATAAATCCCTATCCTTGCATATCGAGAATCGTTTTTTTCACGTTGTTAATGAAATGCCAAGGTCTGATTTATTATCGCGAATCTCTGTCCCGCGCGTCAGAGTTTTTCCCTGAGTTTTTATAGTGCCGTTTTTACGTATAGTAACGTAGTCTCGCAAGCTCAGGCTGCTTTTTTCTGTCCAGTGTTACCTTCGAATTTAGACAATTTATTAAATTTTTACGTTTACCTCGAGCACCTCTTTAAAACGTTAGTAATATTAAAAAAAAGTGCGATTTCGATGTCAATTTTGAAATGGAAAAAGTGACGGTTGATCGAAGTGTCAAGACAAAAAGGAATGTGGAGTTTGTCGAACCAAACGGTTAAAAATTTGGAAAAATTGATTTAATCGATTCGTCATTATTTCTTTGTTTCTTGTTTGTGAATGGGCACGAACTTTGTCAAGCTTTTGAAAGTACCCTTAGTTTTTGAAACTATGTAGGATTTGTAACATTATAGTAAACTTTTGAAAAATCGTAAAAGAATCATTTAAAAAAACAATTAATATTAATAAATCTACGAATTTGCGTATACTCAAATTGTTTACGCGATTGGAATGAGTATTATAAACATAGGTACTTGCATAGGGTTTTTCAATAAACTGGAATTTATAAAATTGTGCCAGTTTTAAATTAAAAACATATTTTTCAGATAAATACACTTTTTAACGTCAGAACATATTTTTGTCAGGAGCCATTTATTTAGAGATTAAAGATATTCCTTTAATATTGTAATATGGCAATTGATTGACGAAGATGAATTTGCCGCTAGTTACAAATGCTTTATTTTTGGTCGCTTTTACATTCAATTCGTTCATTATTGAATAGATACTAGCTATCCGTTGCTTAATCACTATAGAGATTCCTTTACCAGGGCCTCTGAATTTCACAGGTGATCGCATCGAATTTAAAATTGGTTATTGTCACAAATACTCATTTAAAAATTAATTAAACAAGATTGAATTTAAGAAAATAAATTGCTACGTATTTTCAAAAATAATAAATACGTGTATTTCCATAGGAGAAAATACACGTACAATTCAAGACGTATTTTGTTTTTAAATCTCATAGAAGTTGGAATGTATATATAGCTACACTAAGGAATTTCTAACTTCGTTTTTTTTATTTTTAATCAAATGAAATTATTGTTTTTTTAAATTTATCTCTAGACAATTCTAGAACATCAAATATCAAATAGAGTATAAGTGAAAAAATTACGTTTATAAAATTTCAACAATAAAAAATCTGTTTTTGTATTAGAAGCTTATGGGATATTCGAAGAAGTAGAAAACTGAATTCTATATAAACATTTACGTTATGCAATGAATATTTCTTATAAATAAATTTTCGTACGCGAATGTCGATGTAATCGAAGCCAATGATAATTTGCTGTGTGCGCGACATGTTTAGGATATTTGTAGTGCGAATAAATTATGTACATTTTCCAAGTACGCTATCCCGTTCTTCGAGACAGAAATTTTTTTAATACAGTTGTCCTAATTGGATGTAAAAAAATATTTCATATCTTACTTTCAGGCGATGTGCGTCTCTTATTTACCCTTGTTTTCCTTTGCCATAATGTCTAATATGAGAAGCAAAAGACTGATAGGTGAATTAATGAATATATCTTTCTCGTCTATTGTGCTTATCACTTATTAATTAAAACTGTTTTCCCCCTATTATATTTATAGTAATGTTGGAAATGTTTATCTATATTTTTGATCAGCATACTGCATATCGATAAATAGCTCCAGATTATGGGCTAACACGCGAAACAGGCGAAAGTTCATATTACTCAACAATGGTTCGAATGATTATTTAAGTGACAAACCCTCTAGAAATTCTTGTTGTCGAATTGTGAAATCTATCTACGTGTTTTCTTTTTTAATGTTTGATTTTATTTATGGGTAAGGCAAATTATAATGATTATTATAGTTGTTTGGAAGTTTCATCGTCGCTTTAGGATATCATTAAGATACCTGCGTGATTTGTGGCAGTGGAGACATTTGTGAGCAACCTCTGTCATAAGCATATCATGCCTGTTCCATATTAACGACATCCGATGATAATATTAATTAACTTTGAAATTGAGAAAAATTCCATTTGAAATTGAAAAATTTGCACCGTTACAAATAATACCTCTTGATCGGAAAATTATGAAAATGATCCAACTGCATTAATTGTATCTCTTTTTGCGCGTGTTAGATTCGCATATACTCGGAACAGGAATAATATACTGTTTTTATATTATATTATTAATTATTAAAGATACGGGCATTTCTTTGATGTATTGGCACCGCGCCTTCTTGTTTAACTTTGCCCCCAATATTATTAATATTAATTAACCAAAAAGGCCAATGCTTGCCTTGACCCAAGAAATATGGTTATCTATTTATAAGCGTCATTGCGGAGTTTACGTCATCGAAAATAGTTTGGTGAAAAATTTTGGTTTATAATACGTTATTCGTATACATACGTTTACATTGTAAAAGCAGTTTAAATATCATTTCACCGGCACCGGTTTACACACGCGCAACCGTTATAATTTCACGCGCCCTCTCGTACAGGACGATCTGTTTTCAGCGGGCGCTTTTTTTATCGACGAAATAATACATAAACGCAGTGTTATCAAGCCTTTCGGCAATACATTAAAAATGTCGATACTGCCTTCTTATCGTCAAATGGTTTTTGGCTTATCGTGAACGTGGTACCACGATCATACGTATAGATAACAGAGTTGTTTCAATCATGTTATACTTACCAATTGAATCTGATAGAAGTTATTTGTTAACACTAAATGACAGACTTATGTTTAGTTCAGCAAGTAGATTAGTATTCGGATTTGCTTTTTTTTTTGTTAATTCATGGACTGTGGTTTTTTTTTAAAATATATATTATCACATTCCTTCACCCTGACGTTAAAATTATCCCTTAGGCTTGAACGTGGGTGGTTGTGACAGCTGAATTATTTAACGTTCAATGAGTAAAAAGTTCCTAATATGGCATTTATACATAGTTACAGCAAAACTACTCCATCAGCTAATGCATTTATACTTAAAACGTCACATCGCAAAATCGTCTTTATCAGTTTTAGAATTATAAGCACGATTACTATGTAGTAGTAAGTGTTTATGTACTTATAAAATTTCAGGGTTGAATTGTCATTATTTAAAGCCCCCTAACTAGTTTTGATAACGTTATGTAGTTATACGAAGGATTATAATATGAACATCATATAAAAAAGATTTCCATGATTTACGCATGTATTTTCTCTTCGGAATCATGTCTGTTAATCGAAAAATGATAACGATGAATTAAATAATTAAAAGTTACATTACACGTCTCTTCAGCCGTTACGACACATTTGCAAAAATATACAGTTGCTAGTTTCATTACAAGTCACTGACGAAATCATTTCATTTCGAAGCGTTATGCATACCGTAGATCCAAGTCGTTGGAATCAGTCGTCAAATTTCAAATTCGATATAGTAACGGCCAAATCGACATTGAGCAGATTATTAATTATAAATAATTAATTCTGCATTTAAAATTGCAAGTAAGATATTGGATCTTATACGTGTTATCGAATGTCATCTAATTAGCTTTTCGCGCACCTTTCGGAGTCGTTAGCTCTCCCACGCTTGGGCTTATTTCAAACAGTGATTATTTTTTTTAGTATACTTTCATTTGACGTTAAAATAACAAATCCAATGCATTTATGATAACATTAAAAGTATTAACGACACCTTTTAAACGCTTTTTTACGATCGATCTTATCGTTCGACTCGATACACGAAGTTACGTTTTTCCATATTTATATTTGGAATATGCTGATGTGAACTCATTCATTTATTATCTATTTAACATTAGTGAAAATGACAATGTATGAAGTATTAGAAAGCTATATTATTGAAGCTACTCGTATAGATCCATGAAAATGTAAATGTCATTCATTTTCTATTTATACTAGTCAATTTGGGCCTTAAAAGTTATTACAAACGTTGATAACGCTGGCCATTCTTGTTTTTATTTAATTTGGTCTTTAATTACATTGGCTAATGACGTCATTTATAAAGCTTATGTTGTAAGAAAAAGCAAAAAACCTAAGACGGTGGAATAAAAAAGGAAAATATATATTAGCTAATTACTGATGGATATTGGAATTTTAGCGTTTATTCGATTTAATCGAAATAGCCGTAAAAGCAACTGAAATTAAACAATTGTAACTGATGGCACTCTTGCGTCGATAAGTGACCGTGTTAAGGATTACTTTAATACATACCAGGGCTTTGTTGCAATGCAATGAAGATTTTACTTCTAAAAAACAAAAAACATAAAACAAAAAAAATAAATAAAAAAAACTTTCTTGACAGTTCAATGATTGTTATTAAATACCTTTCAAATATCCTTGTTCCTTAATATAAATTATACGTATTACATAATAATTATTAATATAGTGAGCATCAATATATTATTAGATTACAATTAAGTAGAATAATTCAAAATATTGATACATTTTTTTTAAGACTAACATTTTGCACATTTCTTAACACATTGAATAGTTACAATAAAAAAACTCATGGCAGAAAAGCAATGAAAGTAATAAAAACTTCGTCTATAATAAATAATCTTTTAGAACTTATTATTACGACGAATTTAGCTTTATGTTGTATAAGCAAATACAATAAAATATGTGCCTGGAAATTGGACATTATATATACATTTAAATTAAGTACTATATCGTAAAAAAAATTGTATGTGCTTGCAAATAAGTATTTTCGTTTACGCTTCGACAAATGAAGAAATATGATAAAATATAATATTTTATTATAATATATTCATATCTAACGTGATAACGTATATCCATTGATTTAAGCATAGGGTCCACATTGTTTATATTGCGAAAGAGCAAATTCTGGCTCACATAAGAAGGAACAATTCGCACATATGTACCATATATGTAAATATATGTCAGTGTAACGCATAATGTGTTCAGTTCACTGCTCGCATGTATTCTATGAGGAAAATTTTTAGAATGCTCAGAGGTGCACCTTGTACAATTTCAATTATTTACTTGGTGCTCACTATAATTTCAGTAACTTCAATTCGTTTATTATATATTATCTCTATTATGGTACTTTACTGTAGAATTATTAAATTTGCAATAATTAAGATGTCGAAGCCATTTTTTCGCAGATCGTGCAACCAATATTGTTTTAAATCATATTATACGTCTGTTCCGTCATTATTACGAAGTTTCGAGCGGATAAATCGGAAACGTTTGGAAATGAGAATAGCTTTAAATTTTTATTTATAATTTATGCAATTTTTGATATTTCAAAAACGCTCTAATGTACACAAGGCTTCACGAAATTGCTGAACTTCGTAGTAATGCCGTGTACACGTAAGTAAAGGGAGTGCTTAATTAAAATTTTCAAATAGCTTAATATTTACGTATAAAAATCATAAAAAACAGATCAATTCGAATTATTTCGAAAATACGAATACCGTCGCGCTTCTTCTTATATTTCTAATATTTGACAGCTATTTACATATCGTAATCTTAGGCTCTTTATATAATTAATATTAATGATTTATATTAATCCTAACACCTAATTGATACAATAATAATTTAGCTATATTTTTAAATAGTTATGACATTATGACAGCTTTCTGCGATCACATTTGAAACATGTTTGCGGCATAATTTTACGAATCGTTCGAGAAAAAACATATGGATAATTATATCAGCACATAAACTAATCGAGTATTATTAATATATTATTTTTTAAAGTTTTTTTTTTCTTTGCGTATATTCTACCTCAAAGCTACTGGAGTTTGTTGGATATATAAATAATAATAATAATAATAATAATAATAATAATAATAATAATAATAATAAATAAAGAAATACCAATGCTACTGATACGAAAATCGAAAATAAAACGAGTATTCCGTATTCTATTGTCGTCGAAAACTATACGGAAATCGGATACATCGGTAAAAGTTGAAATAAATTTCACTACAATCATGGGACACTACGGTTTTTTTTCTTCGAAATATATATCTATTTTCGTCTGGGTAAAATTATTGTTAAACTGTCGCGATACACTTTACAAGGAGCGAATTGAACTTTTTCGCACGGGACTGTTTATTTTTTTTTTTTTTTAAATTTTACATAAAATTATGCAAACTCTATCACGTTCCAACGCCATTATAATACATGTTTCGTTGATGTACTGATTTTTTTTCTTTTAACGTATATTTTAATTATTTGAACATACATTTTGTGGCTTAATTGCCGAAGAAATTTAATGTAAATTTTGCTGCGCTAACAATTTGATGTTTAAATTTAAGTTTAAATGTACTTTAACTTTTTTTCCTCAGAATTAAACCCTGACAAAATTGCGTTCTAATGACCGAAGTACATTAAAAAATATCGATGGTTTTTTTACATCTGTTGATGAAACGGTGAAACACGTTGCCTTTCCTACATAGTCAAACTCGAGTATTCTTGCAATGCGTGATGCTATTAAATTCACGAAATTCATCTCCAACTAATATTTCTATATTTTTATCCATAGAAAAATTCACCAGCTTTATAACGAGGCTTTTTAAGATTATATAAAGCAATTCTGATGCAAACGAACGAAAGTTTCAAGGCAAACAATAATGCCAATAATGCCTAATTTTAAACCCTATTTTGATTTAATTCAACATATTTTTGCTCCAATTTTTATTCCTAAGAAGTTTTCGAATTTTATTGAAATTAAGTTGGTTCCCAGAGGATAATATAAATATTCTAATGACTCGTAACGTCATTCTAACGAATACTGCCTACTTTATATATAGCTTACAAAAAAATTCAGTTGTCAACAATAATTTATC